>ML685779.1:7135968-7171727 GCA_007922175.1 Pelusios castaneus
AGAAAGAAAGAAAGAAAGAAAGAAAGAAAGAAAGAAAGAAAGAAAGAAAGAAAGGGGAGGAATCTGAGGGACAGGGAGTTGTAATGCTTTAGAGAGGAGTGATTCTACTACAGCTTCTGCTTTGCCGGGGGCCAGTGGGAAAACATCCAAAAGAAGGAAACCCTCCTAGAACACTTCTATCTTTCACTGTGGCTGGCTGCAAAACTTCCCTGAAAAATCCAGTCTCAGTTATTTTCACTTTCATTCACATTAGTTATTCATTTGGAGCTACAAAGTGAAACTTCAAAAAAGTAATCAGCCTCCCATCATTTTACACTGATCCACCAATATATATGCCAGGCCTTGAGAAATGTGCAGAAAAATATCAGCAGAAATTGGGCAAGTATGTATCTGGGGACAGTATTGCTGAAACACCACTTTCAGAGGAGAAAAACCAACTACCATGTGCAATACAGCACCAAATTTAAGTATCTAAAAGGAGAATTTTAAAGTCCTAGATCATCTAAGTTTCATATATTTCTGCTCTCCACAGCTTGCTATTACTGTAACAGAAGCACATTGGAAATCAAATCATTTCCATATTAAATCAAAACTTATAATGAAGGGCCCCTGCAATGTTGGCTGCTTTTGCAGTTAACTCTTGCAAAGGGAAAAAAATGACAGAAAATGTAGTTTAAGTAACACCTAAAATGTTGAGACATGATGTAACCCATATGCCTCTCTTTAAGAGACCTACTAAGGGTGGGTTATTGTTGCTGGACAGATTAGCTGCCCACAACTAGAAACTTCTGGAAGCAGGGAGTAGTAGCATTTTGAGCATGATCCACAGTGTACCCTGCTGGTGTGATGTGTTGTGGTCAGTCAGATGATATGAGAGCAGCAATCTGTGCAGATAGCAGGCTAGAGCTGCTTTGAGAGGAGCCCACGTGCCCTGTGCACAGGGAGAAGCAAGCCAGGAGCAGACAGCAGGCTGTTTTCCCCAACTCTGAAGCATTTTGCTTCAGGGTTTCTTTCTTTCTATATATCTCTATATATATATAAATGAGTGGTGCCTAAGCAGCAAGCTGACTGGAGTTTGCCTGGAAGATTCCAGAAGACAAAGAGCAAGGAGCTGCTTCTTCCTACTCAAACCTTTGAGCTTAGCATACAGAGACTATCACTGAGAGCCAGGTGAACTCCACCAGAACTTTGGGACAGTTGAGTGGATAGTGTTCTGAGGGGCTGCTCTGTTTAAATTCATTTTTTTTCTTGTTTATATGTATTGTGAAATAGTAAATGTGAGTTCCCAAAATTAGCCACATCTTGTTATAGATTTATATGGTAGTCATTTTGTTTCTTAAATCATATGATTTATAAAGTTAATGTTTAATAAAACTCATTACTTTTCTTTCTTTGTTTTCATCTGCTTTGAGCAATCTTTGCCGTGAGTCCCATACAGACTGGATCCTGGGTCTCCAGCTGCTTTCTCCACAGGAATTGGGGTGTATTTGTGTGAGGCACTGGAGAAGGGCAATTGAATTAATTTTAGCCCACCCGAAGGTTACAAATTGGCGCCCGAACAAACAGGGACTTGAAGATTGTTCAGAGTTCCTTTGATTTCTTTTTGAGGAATATTGTAGTAGTTATTACAAAAGAATTCAGTGTCATTTCATATTGATTTGAATTTATATTTTGGTATTAATACCGTTAACATAATGGAAACTTGTACACAGTTTGGGTTAGATCCGCTTAGGACCATTTTGATTAGTGAAGTGTCCCCTGTTGATGCCATAGCAGAAATTAAGAGGGCCGTTGGAACTTTTCGTTATGTGACTAATATGAGGTGGGTGAAGGGAGAACAAAAGGATATGATTCTTTGTGAATTTGAAGACCCTATCTCTGTGATACACATAGGGAGAAACTGTGTGTTGCAGAAGCTGGAGTGGAAATGGGATGTCACCCCTGTTCATTTTGAGGTTTTGCCATTTATATACATTGGTTCTATGTCCTGAGTACCTCAATACAGGGAGGAGGGGTATTCTGACAGAGAGTTCAAGAGTGAAACACGGGTCAAGGTTACAATGACATTCCGTGATGCTGTATTATTTTGGCTAAGCTTTCAGCAGGCCCTTCAACAGTGCATACAGACTTTGCCTCTGTTTTGAATGCATTCAAATGAATAATAGTGTTCAAAATTCCTATTTGCATGCACAATTCTTGACTTGCATGTGTAAAATGGGTGTGAATGCAGATTTTATAGGGGAAACTAAGAAATTTAGCTAAAACCTTAGATTACACTATCTTCTTTGAATCGAGATAGGTCAAATATGTCTCTAGTATATTGAGCTACTTACAGAATAGTTTATATCCCACTCATGCTCTACTCAGAAATCCCATTTTTCAGAGTAATTCTGTTTGAGATTTGGTATTCACCATGCAAATCCTTCAGTGCACAATAAGATGTGTGAACACTGCATACAAAACGGTCAGGGGCAACATCCCTGAAACCCTGTTTAAGAATTCAGTATATTCCTACTTACATTTACTTTTCAGACAAATTAAGGAGAATTTATGGAAGCATTCTCAAGAAAATTAAACCTTCAGGCACTGAGTTCGCTGCTTGATGTAAACACACAGTTTAGCCTCCATTTCTCTAATCCTCTTGATTTCATTGGGAATAAGCTTCACTGACTGTGCTAAACAATTCAGAAATGAAAGCAGGATACAAGATCTTGTGTGTTCTCTGTTGACTCTCTCCTCATTCTGGCTGATATGAAACACAGATGTTGAATGGCTCATCCTCGCTCTCTTAGGAAACCTGGTGCACCCAGAAAAACAGCTGCCATGGGTAGCTTTGAAGGGAAGCCTCTGAATTATTAGCACTTACACACATTTAAATGCCAGATGTTCATCTTATAAAACAGAGTCCAATCATCCACAAATTAGAACTACAATATTCATGTGCTTTTTAAATAATCTCAGTGTATGGAGGAAATCTGATCTATCACATATTTATTTTGACTGATGTCTGTGCTTTAATTAGAGATGGGATTACACTTTATATTTTGAATCCAGATAAATATCAATCTTTGGGAATGACTGGAACTAAGGTCAAATTCCAAAGGGGTAGCCGTGTTAGTCTATTGTAGAAAGACAACAGAGTCTTGTGGCACTTTTAAAGACTAACAGATTTATTAATCTGTTGTGGAACTAAGGTGTTAGTTTGGTTCAGTTCATAATTTGATGTCTAATTTATCACATACATTTTCATAGAATCATAGAATAATAGGGCTGGAAGGGACCTCATGAGGTCATCTAGTCCAACCCCCTGCTAAAAAGCAGGACCACTCCCACTAAATCACCCCAGCCAGGGTTTTGTCTAACCGGGCCTTGCTTATGACAGAGGGCTCAATTCTGCCACCTTTCCTAAGCAAATTTTCCATTCATATCAACTCTCATTTTGCCACATTGTTTGAGAACATCTAGTTGTTTCAAACCTGTTGTTTAGTCCATTAATCTGTCTACCCTCACTACTCCGTGCAACAGCACTTGCATACATAAGATTTCCTCTTCCCTCCCCATTCCAAACATTAGGATGAAAATCACACTTCAGCCTGATGATCCTAAAACTGAAAAATAAATTGGTCAGTTCTTACTGGACTTAATTTTCACACACACAATGGACTTTGATGGGAATTTTGAGTGTATAAGAAAATGGTTGGCTTAGTACAATTTATTTGGCTAGAAACAGTCTTTGGTATGGCTGAGTTAAGACAGCAGCTGCGCATAGCATTTCCAATGTAAATAATACCTTCACAACATTAAAACAGAGATACCTTTTTAAAAAATGGTATCTTAAAAAATAATATGCATAAAAACAATAGAATCTAACAAAAATTATAGAGTCGTGAACATGGTGATATCTCAATATTTTCACACTTTCATGACTGAGAATAAGTTCAGCCTGTAGCTACTTGCATTAGGTATCAGGCCTAGAGCAAGGTGAGAAGTCCTGTATCTGTATGTACACACTGAAAATGTGTAATGTTCTCAGCGATTTTAAAAAGGATAGATTAGAAATGAGATTTAAGGGCAACTTTTGGAACCTTATGAAGAAGTTTATGTAAGTTATGGAAGATTTTTAATTAAATTGTATATGGTTAAAATGGTGATTAGTACATTTTAACCCAACTGTTAAGCCATTAACATTAATTTTTAATACATTAAAATGAACTTTTGGAAGCACTGAAAGTCCTGGAATTGAAAGAGCCTCAAATCTCCAGTATGAACTTATACAAAGATTTTTGTTTCAGCCTCAGCCATTGGGCTCTGCTTTTGAAGTACCTGCACTTGTGCCTGAAGCAAAAGTCAACCCACAAAACCTGGCAGTTTTTTTTAAAAAAAAGAATATATACAGTTTCAAGTGCACAGAACCTGGCAGTTTTAAAAAAATTAATATATACAGTTTCAAGTGCAATTTTTAAACACTTGAGGTTTATCTCCACTAAGAGCAGCTACTGCAGATGTTTCAAAGGCTTCAAAGGCCATGGCCGCCTCCACTACATTCCTTGACTTTGCATCATGTGTGGGAGCTCCTCTCAGTAAAGAAAAAGCATGGGTTTATAAAAAAAAGGTTATAGCTGCAGTTAACTGTAAAGGGATGTTAACAAGATAAAATGTATGGGCCTGATTCTCTTCCATGCTGGTATAAATCAAAAGTAACTTCACTGAAGTCAGTGGTGTAACATTGCTGTAAAACTAGTACAAGAGAACAATCAAGCTTCACATACTGAAAATGACCTTACCTATGCTTCCAATAACAACTATAATTCTTAAAGCTGGGGGAAAATATAAAAATGGTTTTCTTTTTACTATTTACTATTTATTTTTTGCAACCATTTATTACTTTGTTATCAAGACAACAGAGTCCTGTGGCACTTTTAAAGACTAACAGATTTATGAAAGCTCATGCGATAAATAAATCTGTTAGTCTTTAAAAGTGCCACAGGACTCTGTTGTCTTTCTACAATAGACTAACACGGCTACCCCTTTGGAATTTGTTATCAAGGTTCTGGAAGACTAAGAAAATAAAAATATTCTTCACACAAGTCATTTTTCCGGCTCTCATATTTCACACCATCATGAAGTTGCTATGTAGCCATCTTGCACTTCCTGTTATATAATAGGACGTTTTGGGAGGCATAGGTAGATCAGTGTTGTGAGAGATTCTGCACTATATATAGCAGCGTATTACTTCATAGTAGCATTTATTTCTATAATAAAATGGTCCTGAATCCAGCTTAATTTGCAATATGCCACTGCATCGGAAACCTGTTCAAGAGCTGGTTCTCTGTGTTTAGGAGTTATTAAAAAAAAACAAAAAAACTTGGAACTGTAATTATACTGGGGAAGGGGGTTTCACAACAAAAAAAGGCATTAACTAGAGTTAAAATTAGAGAAAAAAATCATAGACCATATAAATCATTTTAATCTGCCAATGGCATAGTATAATTATCTGAAAGAACCTTTTGAGCTGCAATTAATTATATGATAATCTGAAGGTTTTTCCTGTCAACATGGTAATAAACATATTCTGGGTTAAGCAGACTCAGTGGCTGAAAGCTGAGATGTATTTAACTCAGCATATAGTCATTACTGCAAGAGTTCAGCTAGAATGGTGATGAGTTCAGTATAGAAATGTAGATAGCTACTCAGTTAACAGAAAGTAATAACATGTTTTAGGGCTAAAATGTCTAATAACAATATTATGTATTTAAGACATATTTGAGTTTATATAATGATATTTTTTAACCCAAAGAGAAACTGATATTATTTTGAAATACCAAAAATAAGTTCAGGAAACCCTGTCTCTAGTTAGCATATGGATGGTGAAGTCAGAGGAAAAGAGCATACCAGAGGGCCAATTAACTGGATATTTTAAAATTTCAGAAAGTTCCCATGCATTAGGTAGATGTAACATAGTTCTATGCTCTGAAGGGCTGCCACAGTTCTATAGGAGTAAAGCATATATGTAACAAGGCACTTTTTTTTTTGGTGGTGGTGGTGGTAGGTCCTACTGTAATTCTGTGTGTTTTGTTTTGTTTATTAAATATGCGATTGAAAATTTTATCTGAAAGTGAAGAGAGGAGAATTAAACTTTGTCTGTGACAAGACTGGGAGAGTGGGACAGACATCAAGGTATGGGTAAATGATTATGCCATGTTTGTGTAAGTAGGTAATTACTACAGCTAACATCTTGGAAGACTCTCAGGGCCATAGAAAGGCCAAAAGGAAGTACTGTATATTGGTAATGGTTTTGTTCTATCTGAAATCTGAGGGATTTTCTGTGAGCTGGATGAATTGTTACATTAAAGTAAGCATCCTAAAGGTCGAGGGATGAATACCAATCCTCTTATTCCATCATTGGAATGATGTTTGAAAGGGTGACCATTCTGAATCTATGTTTTTTTACAAATCTGTTCAGATGTCTTAGATCCAGTATGGGTCTCCACCCTCCATTTTTCTTTTGTGTTAGAAAATACTGGGAATAGAAGTTTTCCCTTCAAATTGTTGAGGTATTGGGTCTGTTGCTCCTAGGGTCAACAGATGGTTTATCTTCTGTCATAGGAGTTTTATGTGAGATGTGTCCCTGAATAGGGATGGAGAAGGTGGGTATGTGGGAGGGATGGAGACAAAGGGGATGGAGTAACCTTGCTGTATGATTTCTATGACCCATATGTCTGACGTTATGGACTTACAGACCTAAATATGGTTGGAGACGATGACCAAAAGTGGTAGCAGCCATGGAGAACACTGGATTAGGGAGGTTGTTCAAATCCTCAACCAAGTTTTCAAAATTGTTTCGATGATGATGGTTGTTGGGAGGTAGACTGGTTGTTAGTGTTGCTCTGGCATCTTCTTGGTGGCCTCTGCCTGTTCCTATCTTGTTGTCTTTGTTGTGCGTACTCAGTGTATCAATGATGGTAAGGTTGATAAGGCTGATATCTGTATTGTCTCCTTCTTGGGGTAGGTGTATATATGCCCAGTGTGCAGAGAGCGGCTCGGGAGTCTTTCATTGTATGCATGTCCTCATTAGGTTTTTTCCCCAAATAATTTGCCTTTATCGAATGGGAGATCTTCTATGGTTGTCTGGAGTTCTCTTGGAAGAGCGGCGGAATGTAGCCAGGATGCTCTACGCCTAACTATTGCGGTTGCCATAGTTCTGGCAGCTCTATCTGCGGCATCTAGAGTGCCCTGAAGAGCCGTCCTTGAAATGAGATGACCCTCAATCAGTGATTGAAACTGTTCTCGTCAATCTAGGAGAATCATGTTGAGGAACATCACAAATTTGGAGTAAGTTTTGTGGTCATAATTGGATAAGAGGGCTGCGTAGTTTGCCACTCTTAATTGCTGGGTCGATGAGGAGTATACCTTACGGCCAAAAGAATTGACTCGTTTCCACTTTTTTTCTTGTGGGGCAGATCTGCTTTGTGGCTGTTTATTTCGCTGTTGTGCCGCCTCCACCATGAGCGAGTTTGGGGAAGAGTGTGCGAATAAGTATTCATTATTTTTCATGGGTATATAATACTTTTTATCACCTTTCCTACATGTTGGGGCAATAGTTGCTGGTGTTTGCCATGTTAGGTTTTCCAGGTCCATGATAGATTCATAAATAGGTAATGCTGTTTTTCAAGGTGTTGATGTGTGTAGGATCTTGAGGAATTTATGTTGAAATTGGGTCACCTCTTCTAATGGAATGTCCAAATCCTGGGCCATATGTTTAAAAATTTCCTGGAACTGTTTGAAATAATCTGCATTTGTTGAGGGAGGGGGGATGATCGTTTCATCGGGGGGCAAGGAAGAGGTATGAAACACTGCCTCCTCTTCATGGTCTGACATGATGTCAGTCTCGCCTGGTGCTTCAGGTTGTGGCTCCTTTGAAGCTTATCAGGGGCATGATGATGACGCTGCCATCCCGTATGAACTAGGGTGGGTCTACTATAGGGTCTCATGTATGAGGACCATGCCTCCCAGTTCTGCCATCGCATTGGAAATGGCATCGGTGGAGCCATCCATGGGGGTAAATACCATTGATTGTCTCCGTGTCTCTTGTGCTCATGCCTCTGTGGTGATGGGAACTGTTCCTTTTGTGATAAATTTTGTGGGGTTGGTATCTCCTCTTCCTCCTCAGTATCAGAGATTAGTGAAAACTGTGGTGAATCAGAGTTATCTGAATCAATGTGTTGAGTCTTCTGTTTGTGTTTACAGGCAGGAGCAGTGGAGATGACACTGTCTGGTATCTGTTTTGTGGAATCGGTGCCACAGTTAGTGGTGGTTTTGATATAGAAGATGCCGTAGGGGTTTTCAGTACTGAGGTGGGTATCAGTGTTGGCAGATGTGGCTCTGCGGAATTGATCAGAAATGCTCCATGGCTTGGTGCCGTTTTGCTAGTCGCACTATCCTAAGAGACGGTGCCATGGCCGGGATGGTACATCAGTGGTACCGATGTACATTTAGACAGCACTAGAGGAGGAGATTGAAGATGTTTGGGACCTCGATTCTCCACCAGGATTTTTGTCTTTGTGCTTTGGTAGCCATGGTACCAAGCAGTTTTAAAGTTTCTGCTTGCTTTGGCAGCATATTTTTCTTCAAAGGAGGGCTGCTTGATGGAGTTAGTGATCTCTGAGCTTTGGGAAGGAATCGTGACCCATGGTCAGAGGCTGGCCTGAGGGATTTCTCCAGGAGAATCATTTTAAGGTACAGTTCACTGTCCTTTTGTGCCCATGCCTTCAAGTATTTACAGTGAGGGCATTTTTGTGTGATACGCTTCTAACCAAGGCAATAGATATATTGAGAATGCCCGTCTGAAATGGACATTGCTTCCCTAAAAAAGGAACAGCTTTTAAATCCCATTGAGGTGGGCATATCCTATGTTACAAAATGTGAAGATGTTTTTTTTTTTTTGAGAACAAATGAATTGATATTAACTGACTAAGACTGAATAAACTATTACTAAAACTACTATTTATCTAATGACAGATGTAGTGAGGAGAGTGGTTGCAGACTCCATCTCAAGCTGAAGAGGATTGAAAAGTAACTGAGCAATGAATGCTGGCTGCGTTTGCATGGCTCGTGGTGCCAACAGCAGCATGAGAGAAGTCACATGGCCGTGACCTGAGTGGGACTAAGGGGAAAGAATTCTCCGACCTTGGCGTGAGGACACGATGAACACCTGGAGTGGAGCACCCAAACAGGACACCACTCAACGAAGAAGTTCTGGTTTCCCACTTCAGCAGATATCTCTGAATCAATCTCCATTACTCATGCCTTGTGGAAGGAGGGATCCAAATTCAGCAAAAGTTCAGCCAAAGGATACCAATAATTCTTGATTCCTGGAAGGAGATTTTAATCTCTTCTCTGGGCATTCATATAAGATTGTACTTGTTGACTGTAGATGTTGATTATATAGTCCTCTGGCACTTTTAAAGACTAACAGATTTCAATAAATAAATCTGTTAGTCTTTAAAAGTGCCACAGGACTCTGTCGTTTTTCTGCAGTAGACTAACACAGCTACCCCTTTGGAACTTGGTTATATGTACTACAAGATTCAGTCAAATTTTAGTATGTTCCAAAAGATTTGTTGATAGCTCAAAGGTGTCTGGAATAGGAAGTTCCTGCAGAGGCCCAAGGTGGCACTTTTTATACAGTCCTAATTATCCGCAAAACACTGCATGTAGCAAAAACATCTCCAAAGCTTTCTTCAGAGTAGAGGTATATTCCTTCATAAAATAACGTGGCAGCTTTCATTTGATTTTGATGTAAATGCATTATTTTGTATACATTTTCAGCTGACAGGCTGCAGAGCTGCCATGTCAGTCTGAATCAGTCATACTGCACTACATAATTCAATGTGAAAAACTGAAGCTTCAGCATCTGAAGAATTAGTTTCAGTATTGGGAAACAATCTGGAGGTGCGTTGAAATCATAGTTAGAATAATCGTTAAGGTTCTTTTTTTTTTCCCCTGGTGTAGAAGATAATGCTGGCCAAACATTTGCTCCTCAAATTAGTATGTAGTATAGAGTAGCACGCTAAGCCAAATTCTGTGCTGATTTATGCAAAGTGCTGTCAACATGGCACTTTACTGTGTAAAAGGATATTTCAGAAACTGAGACTCATCTTAAAAGTTGTGACAGGAAGATCTTAATGGGTTCAGAGGTTTAGTTCAATATCCTGAAGCTCAGATGTTATTTAGTGGTATCTGACATTGGGTGCCAACTTCTAACATTATTCCCACCTGCATAACCGTGTGGAGATGCAAGGTTTGCAGCCAGGATTTCCTGATTATTTATTAAACTGTAGTGGCCATTGAATTAAGGTACGTGCCACAAGACTCTTTTGTCTTTCTACAATAGACTAACACGGCTACCCCTTTGGAATTTAACTTTAATTGGTAACTGCAGAAGTTGGATTCTACTTTCAAGCTATCACACAAATGTTAATTTTAGATTTATTGGGAGTACAATCTGATCCGTCATTTATAGTCAGTAAATGCGTGACTAGGACATTGAACAGAATTGGGAAATTGAATAATGTGGCTGGGTCACAGTGTAGAAGTGGGGCCATACATTTTGAATTCCCGGATTATTTCTGCACAAACACATTCTCTTTCATTGACTAAAATCTCTTTAGTAGTTCAAGAAGCTCTTTTGGCTATTTTTGGTCCTGCTTTTGGCATGCATACCTATTAGTCACACCCCATTTTATATTCTTTACATGCAAGAAGCACAACAAGGACAGAATGCAAAATAAGTATACACAGAGTAAAATATAGTGACTGATAGGCCCTAAGGGTTGCATCTGTCAGAGTGCATTAGATATTGTAATGTGATGGGATGAACTATGATGTGACTGGCTGGATGTGATATGATATGTCACTTAGGAAATTAAAGAGACAAACAAAATTAAACTGTAGAAAACAGCTCTAAGAGGAAAAACAGGAACTTTCATTTTCATCAGTTTTATAAAGAAGGGGAAAAATAAAATCACTAGAGAATCCATTTGATTCAAGTGAGCTGCCTAAAACTTTGGTAATTGATAAACTGGGTAAGCGAGGGGGTGAATTAAGATCATTCCGTTCCTTGCAATATTTGCTCCTGAGGTAGCAGTCACCCATGGCATGGGATCAGTAGAAGTTCTAAAAACAAATTTACACACAAGTGAATAATAGCTGTTTCACAAGTAAGTTAATATTGTAGGGTGCATCTACACTTACAAATTAAGTTGATTTAAGCTTGTCTAGTCGACTTAATTTAATTTGCATCTACACTACATTTTCTTTAAGTCGACTTAAGCAGCAGCTTAAGTCAACTTAAGGAAAATTAAAGTAGATTTTATAAAACCTACTTTAAAGTTGACTTTACTGGCTAATTTGACTTTATTAAGTCGACTTAGCCATTGTAGATGCAGATTAGCCCTAAATTGACTTCAAGTTGACTTAAAGGGCTCCAGGGCTCCCCCACTGCCCTCCCTGCCTGGTGTGCCCCCCACAGGGCAGGACAGAGCCCTGCCCACCTTGCTCCTATGCCCTGCCAGTGTCTCTGTCCTGCTCAGCCCCCATTGTACCCAGGTACAATGGGGCAAATGCTGAGCCCCCTGGCACTTGGCAAAGGGTGCCACCCCTGCCACCGTGGATCAGTCCCAGGTCCACATAGCCCCTAGAAGTTGACTTAGGCACCAGTGTGGATGCTCTAAGTTTATTTGGCAGTGTCCTAATTAAGTCGACTTAATTTTTGAGTGTAGACATGCTAAATCAACTTATTTGGCCAAGTGTAGACATAGCCTGTAGGGAAAACCATGTCTTGCCCCAAGATTCAGAGTATATAACATGTCTGCAGAATAATATGCATTTCAGATAACCAAGAAATGTGGGCCAGAGCGCAGAGGTGAAACTGAGAAGTCTCTTTGGTGCTGGGCTGATGGGCCTTGTTCACGTGCTCATGATCTAACTGATCACCGTATTTGGAGTCAGGAAGCAATTTTCCCACAGGTCAGCTTGGAAGGACCAAGGAAGAAAAGGTGTTGCTTTCCTCAGCAGCATAGAGCTGGGTCACTAGCTAGGATCACATGGCTTTATCTCACTAAATCACTTCCCTTCTATTGCAGGGGTCATGGTGGTCTCTTGGCCTCTCCTGTAATGCCACCGGCACACAATATTTTAGTTTCTTGAAGTATATTATATCTAAATCTAATTCAGCTTTGTGTGTGTGTGTGTGTGTGGGGCGTGGGGCAAGTTTAGTGGCCTCTGACATACAGAAGATCAGACTTGATGATCTGGTGGTTCCTTCTGTCCTTGAACCCTATGATTACATTTCATTTCAAACTGATTTTGTCTTTTCCAGTATAGCAGTTATATCAAAATCCTGCTCTTCTTCTCAAACACATTGGGGTAGACAGGTTCTTAAAATAAGTCACATTTATAAAGGAAGATGGATACTCAAAATAAGGGTTGCTACCTCCTGAAGTACAAAAATCCAAGACATCGAGAATGATTCTGAATCCATAAAATTGGACAGCTGGCAATGTATATTGAGTATATCTAGAGATTTCCTGTGTCAGTTACCTCATACAAGGGATGATCCAGAGAAAACCTAACTCAAATTGTAGTGGGGAGAAAAAAGGAGAGACTCCAGTGTCCTAATGTTTAATCAGCATTAAAATTCTATGTTTAGTCCATGGCTACCTTAGAAACAAATGAAGTTTAAATAAACACTTTAGATTTACAAAGATTATGCAGAATTTACTTAGAAAGCACCTAGATATGTACACATATGTTCATGTATTCAGTAATACCATGAAGGCAGAGAAGTAAAATACTTTCTGCCATTTTCTTGTACTCACTTTTTATTATGAATTTGCCAGACACAAAGAAGCTTGACAGCCAATGTGACTGTTTGACATAATTCAGACTGAATGGACCATAGGAGATGAGATCACTTTGTGATGACTAACTCATATGACTAGTTAATTACCTATTTTGCTCTGATTACTTCATCTGAAGGATGCTAGGACATCATCCTTAAAATGCCAGAAAAAGGAGTGGTTGTGGGAAATTCAGATATTATATTAAAAAATAATTGAAGTATAGAAAGTAAAACAGAGTCTTCATTTTCCTTCTTTCAGCATAAGACTCTGGGTGGAGATGCTAAATTTTTCCACACAGATACTTCACCTTGATTTTAAAATGTATGGATATGTAAGAAATGTACAGTTCTGAAGACCAGTGTTGGTTTGATAAACTAGCTCATTTTAATACGTCCTATGATTTCTTCAAGTTTAGTAATCTCCAGGAATACCTTCAGTTTTTGGTCCCTGGAATTAATATGATTTCATGAAGTAATTATAGTCAGACCCACTCAGTCAAATACCTAGTATCCCTAGCTGTTCCAACAAACTGGATTAGGAAGAGGGGTTAGCTAAAACCTCAGATGAACTTTCTGGTGTGGTCTATTCTTCTACTTTGCTTACTCTCTGTTCAAATTCAAATTATTCTGTATGACCTCTTAGCTGACTATTTCTGTGTTGGTGTCATATAGAATTAATGTAGAATCAATCATCTTAATTTAATAGTCTGAGTATTGGGACAAAGCTCCTCCTCTACCTTGGTGGGTCCCATGCTTTCTTCTAATGGTGGGTCAGAAAGCTGCTTCACTCCTGAGTGTTCTTGTAGGCCCTTACCTCTTTGGTTGGGCTCTTGTGCCTCCAGTGGATGGCTGTGTGGGTGGGGGGGGGAGACAGTGTCTATTTAAATTTTCCCTGTGGCAGGGTCTGTTGCCCTCAGGCCTCACATTTTAGAATTGTAACATATACATAAATTAATAATAAAAAAGCTGCAATCTGTTCTTCAGAGATTTTGAAAACAACTGCTCCAGGTAAAAATTAGCAGGGCATCCCAATGGCTTTCCCTTTGGTTCTTTAGGTTCTTCTATTTCCTGTTCTTCAAAATGCTTTTCTGAGTTGTAGAGTGCAGAATAACCATTGTCTCAGAACCATGGAAAAATGTTTTGCTTATTCTGTACCCATCAAATGAATTACTGCAGTATGATACATAGTATTTTCTGAAAGGAAAAATAGGTAGTCTGGTGTTCTAGCACTTGTGAAAAACATTTTATGGCAGCAGTACAACTACTGAGCAAATCGGAACAAACAACATAAGACAACTGTGTTTTGTAAAGTAAACAGAGACTGAGGCCATAGACAATTTTTCCGCAATAAGTCTTTGCGCTATAATAAATGGGTTGTATTTAAAGCACAGTTGAGCATTTACACTGCGCTCCTTATAACAGAAAGAAATGTCCACACTGTTATTTTCACTCCCTCAAGAAAGAGCATTGAAGTGTGTGCCTCTGGCCCACCATGCCTCTCATCAGTTTCCAATGCTAGGAACCCTGGGTAGAAGGAGAGGAGCATGAGCACTCTGGGTAAATTTACAAGTTGCCCTGGGACACTGTTTCCTTGTCATCATTTACTGTAGCTATGAGCAACTCACATCCTTTTTCAACTGTTGCCCCCGGAAAACAGGAAAAAATTCCAAACTTCTCAGAACTCACAGGAGGGAGGGACTAGTCACATCAGAGCAGTGGAGTCCAAGCAGAAGACCAGAATGGTCAGGTTTGGAATTCTGGGACATTTTCAAATGCCACTTTTTGCAGAAAAAAATTCTATCAGCATTCACACACACTTTACAGCACAAGAGGTGTTCTGCAATAGGTATTATGACTCTTGCACTGGTGGTATTATTGTTCTGGTATAACAGGACACTTGTAACACAAGAAGGAGCATTCAGGTGTGTACGGTGGGCTTGGTTTTCCACAATAAGACAGCTTATTCTGCAATAACTCTAGTGTGTACAACATCTTATTCAGAAGCTGCTGCTGTTAATAGTGAATCAATGACAATGACAATAAAGAGTGGTATAACGGCAAGTTCAACATGATAATCAAAATATAGTGAAAATGCATCCTTTAAAGACAAAGGCCCAAGCAGCATAAGAACATTTAATAAACCTTACTTTGTAGCCTGATCTATGACTTATGTATTAATCAAGTTGATTGATTAAGAATTCCCAGGTATGAGTCTGAGGTTTGATAGGTTCCTGTCCCAAGGTTAGGCCCAGTATTATTAAAATTACTATTTAGTTGAGAACTCTGATGTGCACAGCTGCAACTCACAAGTTTTAAGAACACTTCTATATTTATAATAGTTTATTAATACATTTGGCAAAGTCACAAACACTCTAAGAAGGTAAAGAATATGGAATGTACATCTGAACATCCATATATTCACAGCATTCCTTGCAGAACAACCTGAAATGCTAACCATCATTTTCTTCATCAGTAGAAGTGGCCATCATCCCAACATCTCTCAATAGTTTCATCTCTCCCACCTCACACAAAAACTAGGATACAACTTTTATAATATGTTACACTGACACAAGTATGTCCAATGATTATTCAGCAGGGTGTTTCTCCTGTCTTCCTTATTTGTATTTCCTCATCCTACTACTGAGGTACCCTTCTCTTATAGGTTAGTATATTAATAGTTCCAACTTCTTATCATATACGTCAGTTCCTTGACCTGGCACTTTTGTGGTCAGATATCTGTAGAAGTTCCTATCCTAAGGGATCGAAAAGCTGGTGTTAGTTTATGTTTCTGTGATCAGTTGGTGTCCTTATGGACAAACATCACCTTAAAACACTGTCCTGTTCCTCCTTGAAACACTGTTTTCAGTTCCACAAAATTTACTAGTGATTGTTGAGATACTTATCTATGCAAAAAAGTTCATAAGCATAGGCCTTATGCTTATGCTAAAGCCAGTATCTTACAGGATACAGGCCTGTAGTCTCTTTGCATTACTGCTGAATAAAATGAGTGTGTAGAAGCTCTAAGGGCTACAGCTTTTCTGGATGAAAGATTACTGGCTAAAGGATCAACCATGAAATCAGTTACCAATTATATGGAGAAACATTTAGAGAATTAAATTAAAAAAAAATAAAAAAATCAGGGGACTTTTCAGCATCCACCTAAGCACTTTTTCTGAATCAGGAACCTAAGTACATTTTTTTGGCAGAGCGCATGATTGTATTTATTTCTAAACTACATTTGAAACTGAATGCATTTCATTTAATTGTAAATAGCATATACTGTATGCAGTTTATGGTAGAAATTATGAAAAATCCTCATTGTGTCATTAATTGGCAAATGGAAATTCATAAAATATTTCAGGCCATTGAGGGACAAAAGCCCAGATTCCCCCTTTCCCTCCTGTCATGGTTGTATTTCTCCAGAAAAATGTCTCTGGTGGTGACAGAGGTCTCAACTAGCAGAATGGCATGCTCGGCTTAACAGACATGTAATCCAGTAATTCTCAGTTGGCGAATGGTCCATTGGGGTCCACTGCCAGCTGGCATAAGTTAGAGCAACCAGCCAAGAGAGCATCACCAATTCAGAGAGCCATAACTGATCCCTGATAACCTGTTTCTATCTCTCCCATGCCAAGTAGACCTCAATATAGGAGAAAATCTGGCCCTCAATAAATAATAAATAAGTTAACATAAAATTCTATCTTCTTTTGGAAGTACAAAATAGGCAGCGGAGATTTTTATGGAAAATTTAGCAGCACTGCAGACTTTTAATAGGCACTACACCAGGTGTGCCACTTTTGATGCAACATGGAAGAGAATAGTTGCCTAGTGGGTCTCTAAGTGAAATATAAAAGGAGATGATTACAGCAGGGATTGTGCCTGTAAAACCAGTCAGAAATCTGATATGTTATAAGGTTTAATAGAAGAATTGATATGGAACTGAAATTGGTTAGTGCTGAGTTAATTTTGGTGTAATGAGACAGACAGAATGGAGCTTTAGCCATGCTGTCAGATTGGACTAGATACTTCTGTTCTGGAAAGCTATAAAGCTTTGCAATAGCTGGCATTAGAGCAGAGATGAAATTAGAACATAAAAAAGGATTGAAAATTGAAAAGATTGAGCTGGCCAGCATGCTGTTATAATAGGAACCAAGAAACAGTCATTTGTGTTTGTTATAGACAAGAGGGAGGTTATTTATGATGAAAATACCTATGAGAGAGAAGTTCAGTTATATTTATGTAATTCGGTATAGATTCTTTTTCAGAATGTTGGAGCCATTTAGAGGTCATAGTTGAAGAACTCTTATTTGTACCAGTGCTCATGTTCACCCAAGTAATCATTGAATAATTAGGTGAACCAAAATTATTCATCTGAGCAAGGATTGAATGATCATGACCTAAGAGTGCTTAATGTGTATCTAGTTAACATGGATAAATAATATCTTTTATTGAACCAACTTCTGTTGGGAAGAGAGAGGACAAGCTTCAGTCAGACCTGAAAAAGAGCTTTGCATAAGCTTAAACCCTGTCTCTCCCCAGAAGAAACAGGGTCCAACTAGAAATATTACCTCACTCCCCTTGTCTCTCTAATATCCTGGGACCAACACAACTGCACAAACACAGCACACAATTATGTTTCTCTTGTCAGTTTCTGAGCTCAGATAGTGAGATATTGGCTGACAGTGAGTGGAAGAAAATGCTCTACATAGGACACTCCAGATGTTAATGGATGGAACTAATGTCAGTCATTGCACAGATGACACTTGGGATTCACAAATGCTGCTCTTCACATTCTATCTGAGTGGGAGGGATAAGAAAACTAATAGACCATTTGAGATCTTAGGAACAGCTGCAGAAGTAATGCATTCTTGTTTTAACTTTGTCAGTAGTGCACGATACATTTACATGGAACGTTAGCCAAATGTTCAACAACAAGATTGTTTTAAAATAAGTCTGAGTTATGGATGAGGAAAAACTCACCTAGAAAGCTACAAAATTCATCAGAGTCAGACATCTGCAACAACCAGACAAATCAACCTTTCTTCAATTTTCTGCTGCTGACAAGTATTTTATAGTAATCTTAGACTAGAAAACTATTTAAAATTGCATGCCTGTCTAGTCTGGTCATCCACAGAAATGAACACCTGACAGCTAAGCCGTAACCAGATTTTCAAAAACATTTGGTCCTGGTGACATCATAGCTAAAACATAAGAACTTTGGGCATTGAATAATTTGAAGAAGGCACCCTTATATTAAGCTACATGTTAAAGTATTGCTGTGAGTTAATATGGTATGAAAGTTACTGAGGCAGGCAACTTAACTGAAGTAAAACTTAAAAAAAAAAAAAAAAAAAGAATGCAATTGAATGAGAAGCAGCTAAGTCAGGAAGATAACTGAAATAAAAGATTGCAAGAGTTATAAACATAATAGATTACAGTAAGTATATTGAAGTGTGATTTGTAAAAAAAATGGATGAAAGGATATCAGAGGAAACAAGAGCCATTTGTGAAGAGGCTGTATGCCTCTGTTTCATGTCTCCTCAGTGCCCTCCCATTCTGATTTTGACAGCTTGACTCAAATGGAGCCATATTGCCAGAAATTCCCTGGCTAGTGGCTGACCTTGAGATCACCAGTGAAAGGATGCGGCCTTCATCATAAAGGGTCTGGAAGATGTTCTTTGTGGAGAAACACTGGGACAGAGGAAGGAACAAATTTCATTTATTTCATGATGCAGACTGGCTGGAGATTACCTGATCCTCTGGTCAGTGGTAGCTTTGATAACTGATACTCCATCCAGTGCAGCACAAATGGTAATGACAAGAAAGAAGCAGTCGATCTAGTGCCTTGTGCTGATATAAATAATTTATTACCATAGTCATCCATCCTAATTTCCTCTACTTTAAAAGAGAAAACTCCATATTCCATAACAGGCAGGCTTTCCTGAACTATAACCATTCACTGCAATGTCAGTTTAAGGTAGTATTTCTTCTTAATTTTATTCATATTGGTTTTTAATATTTTTGTAGATATGGAGAGAAACGAGATCTATTACACTTCAAAACTGAAAGCTAGCTCACAGAAGACAGCTTTTTACTTAGACTGCAATATAAATTATAAATTGAGATCTTAAAAACAGCCTTCATCACATTTTAATTAGTTTAAATGCTTACTAGATGATTTATTGAATGCCCCATTTGAACTTTATTGCCTGTAGTGCAGGCAAGGAAATAGATTGTCCGGAAATTCACTTTTCACTATGTAAGGCTTTAACGGAGCTTAAGGACAGACACTCCTAGGGACTGATGCATAATAAACCACTTACACAGGCATTAGCTGATTTTGCCATGGATATTTTATGCCAGAATTGGAATAATTGGCACCCTATTCAAGACAGAACAACTAGGGGCTTATAAGGATGTGCACTGGCATGTGTCTGGGATTTAGATGAATCTGTATTTTCATGAAGAAATACAATATGTGTATGAAGGGGAAAACATCTATTTGCACATAGACAAGCTGATTAAATGTTTACAGATAGAATGTATATTGATCCTTATTTAATAAATTTGTCAGTCTAATAGCAATTTCTGCTGCTTTCTAGCAGCAGCAGAAGAAAAGTAATAGACAACATATATAGACTATAGGCTTCCCCTGTTTTCACAGTTCATTCTTAATCCCAAATATAGTTTCATGTGGCTGAAATAAACAGACAGTTCACACCCCAAAACACCACATGCACAAGCAGTGACTCTTTGAAATCATGCTGTCATGAAAATACTGTATCAAAAGAAGCAAGTTTCTAGCAAATGAAAATGGTGATCTCTTACTGGGAAGAGCAGATGAGAGCAGTAAAGCAGAAATATATCAAGTACTGCACTGCTCAAAGAAAGTTTAGGCAATAGAAATTTTATGTCAGAGAAAGAAAAGTATTCCCCTCCCCCATTATTATCACAGTATGACAGTTTGGACAACTCAGTATATTGCCAAAAAAGTTACCTGTGAAGTCTCACAAGATGTCACAACTTTATTTCACAAAAATGTCCAGTTGTAAAGTTTCATCTCTAATATCATAAGAGAACAAATGAAGGTAATTTCACCACTGAAACAAAAACAGCAGCAAGACATGATACAGTGCTTTCACGGAAAACATTTCAGTGGTTATATTTGCTATGCAGAATTTCTATGTCTTAATGCCACATTAGAAGACCCATTTAACACAGAAAAAATATTTTCTTACTTTAATCTGTTCAAGGAATCTGTTAAAGGAACCCATATACGGTGAAAAAAAAAGTTCTCTGAGAATTTCTTGAAAAGAGATTAAATTTATAATACTAGCTTTCCTTTTTGTGGATGTAATGGAGTGACTCACCTATGGGCTGGGAAGCCTGGGACTATGCCATTCCTAATTACAAAATGACCACCACCTGAGAGGAATCTGGGCTTCCAATAAAAAAACAAAAACAAAAACGGACTGTGCAGGGAATAGACTGGATGAGAGAGATATGTGACATGACATGATGCCCCCCCAAACCCCTTTTTTACACAAAGTCTCCACATTAAAAAACATTTAAAATATTACTCCCAGGGAGTATCCTGATGAGCCATTAAGGACATAAAGAATACAACCATTGTGTCCTTAATGGCTCATCAGTTTACTCTCTGGGACCATATTACCTGGCAGATTCTTTAACATTAAGGAGACAATGGTTGTTCACACCCTCCCATCTAAGGCATTCCTCCAGAATGACACAAGTTAAAGTATGGCTATAACATCAAATTCCTAACTTCTAATCGAAAGACAATTCCTAGACATAAACTATATAATCATTCTTAGCAAATTACTACCTTTCTATTGATACCAAACATGACATAGTTCCTATGGATTATAGCATTTATGAGATATCCATAGAAAATAATATCATAAATGCTTCCCTAAATCCAGACAGTGTCACACCCTGCCCATATGCCCTGCCCTTTGAGGGGCATTCCAGGCTCCCCCTGTGCCCCCCTGACAGGGAGGGCATTGGTGTAGTCCTGGGGTAGCCCTAAGTCGACTTAGGGCTACCCCGGGGCTACAGTGGCTTAATTCAACTTTAAAAAGTCGAATTAAGCCTTAGGTCGAGTAGAAAGGTGGTTTAATAAAGTCGACTTAATTTTCATTAAGTCAACTTTATTTTGCTTAAATCAACTTAAGCTAGCTGTTTAAGCCGACTTAAGCAAAGTGTAGTGTAGACACAGGGCAAATTAAGTCAACTTCAGCCAAGCTTAAGTTAACTTAATTTACCAGTGTAGTCGCAGCCATTGTTAGCATAACACATCAACTGAAAAATGTCAAGGATATAACTCAATTTATAAAAGGTGTAATCAGATCTGAAGCTGGACCACAATCCATGTACAAGTAACACTGAGAACTTTGCACCCTTCTACCAGGTTCTTTTGTTCTGGTGAGGTTTCAAAAAGGCCAGGTTTCTTGATCCAGCAAGAAGCAAGCCAGACAGAAAACTAGCTGAATGGGAGCACTTTATCTTGCTCCCAAAAGAAATAGGGGCTTAGAGAAAAACAGGCACAAACCACTGAAACGCTAGGGGCGGGCAGGGGAAGGAGGAGAGAAGGGGAAAGAATGAAAGATACCACAAAAAGGAATTGGTAGGTCCAGGATAGGGGAAAAGTGAAACACCATATCTTTAGCAAAACAAAAGGAGCAATGAGCAAACACATAAGTTGCATGTACACTTACAAGTTAGGTCAATTTAAGGAGGCTTAAATCAACCTAAACTACTCCACATCCACACTGGGCTTTCTGTAAGTCAAGTTAAGCATTTCCTTAAGTCGACTTAACACATCATTTTAGGTCAACTTAATGCTTAAGTCAACCTTATTAGGTTGACTTCAGACAGTGTGGACGGGGATTAGAGCCTAAATCGACCTTAAGTCGACTTAAAGTGTTAAATTGATGTAAGGTCGAAAAGAGGCTATGTCTACACTAGAAAAGTTAAGTTGATTTTTGTTAAGTCGACTTAATAAGGTCAACTTAACTTTTCTAGTGTAGACATGGCTGTAAAGAATAATATGGCTCACAAACCATTTGTTGCTATGATCCTATGCAGGATTCTCCATTGCAAGTTATCAGAGTACCTAGGAAGATGAGTTAGTACCACAACTTCCAGGCCCGGGACAGAGTCACTGAGGGACAGCAGTGTCAGTCATGGACAGAGACATCCCATAGGCTGTCTCAGGAAGATCTGAGCTGCCTGCATAATGCTGCACCTTGATGTATATGCTGTAGAGCTCCTTCTTGGTCAAAAGAAATATTTACCAAACTCTTCCAGGACAACCATCTGCCTGATTCCACAAGGATCTCATCCACAGAAGGAGAGACAACTAGTTAGAAGAACATAGGAGCCTTCCTTGTAAGAACAGTCCAGCCATTTAGAGCCCATTTGCTGGACACTGCTAATGGTCCAAACCAAATTCTAGTCTGAACAGCAAGAGCTGTCACCAACTTCTAGCTTCACCACAAAGGAACTATCAGGTGGCAAACAATGGTCAACCTGGCATGGGAAAAGATAGAAACCAGCCTCCATGGGATAAGAGTTTCAGCAGGAAGAGCTGTTTTCTAAAACAGCAGCTCTTTCAAGAAACAAACTGGAAAATGACTGATCCAATTGTGTGCACTTTCCAGTAGTCTCCAGGCATTAGAAAGACCATTATAGAATGAAACCAAACCTAGACTCTAATTGGTCAGAGGCCAACAAAAACAGGTGAGAGTTAAAGCCTATCTATCCAGCATGATGAAAGAGAGAGAAGGGAAGGGACTCCTACATCATTGGAGAGTCAGAGTTGCAGAAACTGTTGAACTGACTGAAGGCAGGGTTGCTTTCTTGCTGACTAAATTAATGACACCCTGGCCTACCCATCCAACTATAGGTGTAGCAAAGTAGAGTGCAACCCATGGTAATTTTAAAAAGTTATTATTCCTCTGTTAATATTCATCCAGAAGATCCAGACAAGGGTCCAGGCACACTAGCATTGAGACCATAAGGTTATTTGAAATCAAAACTCATCCCTCAAACCACCCAGGAAGTCGAAAAAGTACCCAGTATAATTTTTTGCTCGCACTTTCTCTAAGTCCCCACCAGTTCATGAATATAAGTTGTTCAGCTTTGAAAAAGATCCCTCACTCCCCACTACCTTAATCTCAGAGTTGCCCTATTGCAATTGTTGAGGGAAAAAAAGAGGAGACGCTACTCTGCCAAGAGCCTATTAAGGCTGAATTGCTCCATGCCCAATGAAGGCAGACAGCAGATGCCTGTTCTTACACTTGTAAACAATCACAAAGTGTGTGAACGTTTCTGTCAGACATAATAAAAATTGAGCTATCAGCATAGGCTGACAGATGAACTGAGAAGGCATCCAGCATCCCTGGAATAGAAAGGCCAGCCAGATGGGTTCTGAGGAGGGTCAGGAAAGGATCCAAATGTAGAGCACACAATATTCCACACTGTGCACATCCCTGATGAATGCCTCTGTGGACTGGAAAGCATCAGCCAAGACCTCCATTAATCTTTAAGATAATAAAAACATTACAGGACAATAAACAAAAGGTATGCAGTGAACTCTGGCCCTATCCCAAAAACTTCTAACATTTTGAAAAGATAAATATAGTTTACCAAATTGAAATAACCCCAACATCCAGATTACAAAGTTTGCCAATATCACAAATTAAAAACAAGTTATCAAGAATGAAGCAGTTAGGAACACAAAGTTTGATCAGGATGGATCAAAGAATCCAGCAGTTCTTCAGTGGACTAGCGGTGATCCTGTATGTGTGCAAGTTTTCTTCATGCTTTACCAACTTCATGAAAAAAACCCAACAAAACAAACAAACTAGCACAGATACAGACAGACATCTTCCTCCCCAAGTGCAAACAAATGGATGTCATACCAAATGGATTGAAAGTGAAAGAAGAGGTTACTTGCTGTAACTGGTGTTCTTCGAGATGTGTTGCTCCTGGCCATTCCATAGTAGGTGTGTGCGCGCCTCGTGCACGGAACGCCGGAATTTTTTCCCCTAGAGATCCCGTAGGGCCGGCTGTAGCGCCCCCTGGAGTGGCGCCGCTGCGGCACCTCTATATAATCCACAGCCGGCCCTACCCTCCCCAGTTCCTTCTTGCTCTTATTCCGAGCGGGGATGGAGGGCGGGAAGTGGAATGGCCAGGAGCAACACATCTCGAAGAACACCAGTTACAGCAAGTAACCTCTTCTTCTTCTTCGAGTGATTGCTCCTGTCCATTCCATAGTAGGTGAATCACCAGCCTTACCTTGAGGCGGAGGGTCGGAATCACAGCTTAGCTGAGAGCAGGACGGCTCTGCCGACTGCCGCGTCCTCTCTCGCTTGCTGAGTGATCGCGTAGTGTGCCGCGAAGGTGTGGACTGAAGACCAGGTGGCTGCCTTGCAGATGTCCACTAACGGCACACCCCCCAGAAAGGCCGTCGAGGAGGCCTGTGCCCTTGTCGAGTGCGCCCTGATCGGGGGCGGTGTAACCCTCGCCCGGTTGTAGCATTCGCGGATGCACTCGACTATCCATCCGGAGAGCCTCTGCGAGGAGATGGGCTCTCCTTTCATTCTGTCCGCTACTGCCACGAACAGCTGGGTGGATTTGCGGAAAGGTCTTGTCCTGTCTATGTAGAACGCCAGGGCTCTACGCACGTCTAGAGTATGCAGCCTGCACTCCCTGTCCGAAGCATGTGGTTTGGGGTAAAACACAGGTAGATAAATGTCCTGGCTGCTGTGGAAAAGGGACACCACTTTTGGACGGAAGGCCGGATGCGGGCGCAGCTGTACCTTGTCCTTGTGGAAAACCGTGTAGGGTGGATCCGCTGTCAGGGCCCGTAATTCTGATACTCTCCTGGCCAATGTAATGGCCACGAGGAAGGCCACCTTCCAAGACATGCACAGCAGTGAGCATGAAGCTAGGGGCTCGAAGGGCGGGCCTGTCAGCTGAGTCAGGACCAGGTTTAAGTCCCATTGCGCCACCGGTGGACGGGTGGGGGGAAAGAGCTTATCAAGGCCTTTAACAAAACGCTTCACCATCGGGGCCGAAAAGACTGTGCCCCCTTCCGCTCCCGCATGGAAAGCTGAGATGGCTGCCAGATGGACCTTGACTGAAGCGGTTGCCAAGCCCGATGACTTGAGATGCCACAGGTAGTCGAGGATATCTGGGAGAGGGGCTGACCCCGGAGCGATCCCCTTGTCTGACATCCAGGTCGAGAACCGTTTCCACTTTGCCCCATAAGCGGAGCGTGTAGAGGGCCTTCTGCTGTTAAACAAGACCTCCTGGACCTCCCCCGAGCATAGCCGTTCGTTCGGGGTTAGCCACTCAGGTACCACGCCTTGAGGTGGAGTGATTGGAGGTTCGGGTGCAGGAGCCTGCCGTTGTCCTGTGACAAGAGGTCCGGCAACAAAGGCAGATCTATCGGGGCTCTGGTTGTGAGGTTCCACAGGGTTGTGTACCAATGCTGCCTGGGCCATGCAGGGGCCACCAGAATCACTGTGGCTTTGTCGTGCTTGATCTTTAGAAGCACTTGGTTTACTAGTGGCGTCGGGGGAAAGGCGTAGGAGAGTTCCCCCGTCCACTGGATCGCGAACGCGTCCGCTATGGAGCCCGGGCTTCGTCCCCTGAACGAGCAAAAGCGCGCGCATTTCGCGTTGGAGTTTGACGCGAAGAGGTCCAGACGGGGAGTCCCCCACCTTTGGAAGACCTCTCTCAGAACCTCCCACTTCATCGACCACTCGTGGGTTAGAAACTTCCTGCTGAGGTCGTCGGCCAGCGTGTTCTGCGACCCCGGTAGGTAAGATGCTACCGGCAGGATTGAGTGGAGGATGCAAAACTCCCAGAGGATGAGCGCCTCCTTGCAAAGGTGGGAGGAGCGGGGACCGCCTTGCTTGTTGATGTAAAACATGGCTGTTGTATTGTCCGTCTGGACGGAGACTACTTTCCCTTTTAAGTGCTCCTTGAATGCCTGGCAGGCCAGACGAACTGCCCTGAGCTCCTTCACGTTTATGTGGAATCGGAGCTCTTCTCTCTCCCAGCAGCCCTGGGTCCGTAGCTGGCCCAGGTGTGCACCCCAGCCCAGATCTGAAGCATCTGTCACGAGAGAAATGGAGGGGCTCGGGGCTCGGAAGGGTAACCCTGCGCAGACCTGGTCCTCCTGGCACCACCAGTCTAGGTCCCTCAGGGCCTGCGCGGAAGGGGCCACTATCATGTCCAGATCGTCCCTGCTCGGGCGGTAAACTGACGCTAGCCACAGCTGAAAGGGGCGGAGACGCAGTCGGGCATGCCTGACTACGTAGGTACATGCCGCCATGTGCCCCAACAATCTCAGGCACATTCTTGCCGAAGCCAATGGATGTCTCTGCAATCCCTTTATGGTATCTCGGATCACTTGGAACCCTGACCGAGGAAGAGATGCCTTCGCTACTGTCGAGTCCAGGACTGCCCCTATGAACTCTATTCGCTGGACTGGCACGAGGGAGGACTTGCACTGGTTGACCACCAAGGCGGCTGAACACGTCTTGTATGATCTGCGGATGGTGAGACACTTCCGCTGGCGAACTGCCTCGTACAAGCCAGTCGTCCAGGTAGGGGAAGACCTGAACCCTCCTCTTTCTGAGGAAGGCTGCCACTACTGCCAGGCATTTGGTGAAAACCCTGGGAGCCGCGGCGAGCCCGAACGGAAGGACCGTGAACTGAAAATGCCTGTCTCCCACTTTGAAACGCAAGAACCGCCTGTGTCGTGGGGTTATTGCGATGTGGAAGTAGGTGTCCTGTAGATCGAGGGCGGCATACCAATCTCCCGGATCCAGGGATGGGATAATTGAGGCCAACGAGACCATGCGGAAACGGATCTTGCGCAGAAAACGATTCAGGTACCGCAGGTCTAGGATGGGACGGAGGCCCCCTTTCGATTTGGGAATAAGGAAGTATCTGGAGTACACCCCTTTCCCCCTCAGGTCCTGAGGCACCTCCTCTATCGCCCCTTTCTCCACGAGGGACTGAACCTCTTGGGCCAGCAGTTGTTCGTGAGAGGGGTCCCTGAAGAGGGACGGGGTGGGGGGGGCGGAACGGGGGGTGTGAAGAGAACTGGAGTGAGTATCCATGCTGCACCGTGCGGAGCACCCACTGGTCCGAGGTAACTAGCGCCCAGGCACGGTGGAACCGGGATAATCTGTTGAGGAAGGGCAAAGGAATTGGATCCGCAGTAAAGACTGGTACGTCGTCCCCGATCGTACCCTCAAAAGGCCTTCTTGGGGCCGGAGGGATGACGCTGCCCGCCCTGGTTTTGCTCTGGGGGGCGGCGGCTTGCCCTGCGCCCGTTGCGGCCTCTCCTTCTGTCCCAGTCCTGGCGCCGTTGGTATGGGCGAGCTGATGCCTGTGGCTTAAAGGGCTTTCTTTGCGATGCCGGGGCGTGAAGGCCCAGCGATTTCACCATGGCCCTTGAGTCCTTAAGGGATTGCAATCTGGAGTCTGTTTGAGACGCAAACAGCTCCGGTCCTTCAAAGGGCAAGTCTTGGATAGTGGACTGGACCTCGGCGGGGAGGCCCGAAGCTTGGAGCCAAGAACTCCGTCGCATTGTGATGCCAGAGGCCATTACTCTAGCTGCAGCGTCCGCTGCGTCCAGGGCCGATTGTAGGAGGGCTCGAGACACCACTTTACCCTCCTTTGACATAGCTGCCAGCTCGGACCTCGAGTCCTGGTCCAGCTTGTCGGACAGCTTGTCGAGGGCTGCCCATGAATTAAATGTGTACCTGCTGAGGATCGCCTGCTGGTTGGCAATCCTCAGCTGGAGTCCCCCCGAGGAATAGACCTTGCGGCCGAACAGGTCCATTTTCCTTGCGTCCCTCGATTTGGGCGTAGGACCTTGGTGACCTTGCCTCTCTTTTTCGTTGGCCGTTTCAACCACCAGCGAGTTCGGGGCCGGGTGTGAATAGAAATGCTCGTAGCCTTTCGCTGGAACGAAGTATTTTTTCTCCACCCGCTTGGCTGTCGGAGCAATGGAGGCTGGGGTTTGCCACAGGGCCTTGGTTGTGTTCTGCACCGTCTTAATTAGGGGCAGGGCCACTCTAGACGGACCTTCTGGGAGGAGGATATCAACCATGGGATCCGCTTCCTCCATGACCTCCTCCGCTTGTAGGCCCATGATCTTTGCCACTCTCCTAAGTAAGTCCTGATGAGACCTGCTATCATCAGGGAGAGTGGCCGGCTTTGCCCCTGCCACAGCCTCATCCGGAGGGGACGAAGACGACTCTCCGGCTGGGTCCGAATGGGGGTCTAGTGCCCTCGTGGACTGCCGACCCTCCGTGACTGATGGATCGTCCAGGGCTTTTCCTGCCCGGTCCCGGGCTGGAGCCCTCCCCAGTTCCGGAGGAGCGCTCGCCGTACATGACGGCTGATGCCTCGACGATAGGGTGGAGGGAGGCCTCTCCGACAGGGGACCCTGGGCCTGAAGGTACGCCCATGGGGTCCAAAATGGCCACTGTTGAGGCGGCTGCCACTGGGACTCGCACCGGGTCTGGGAATGGCCGTGACTGTCCCCTCTTCTCCCCGAGCGGCTCCTGCTCCGTCTGGCGGAGCTCACACTGTCCCCCGACTCGGAGGAGAACCTACTCCGGGGCGACCAAGGAGGGGCTGTGTCGCGAACCGGCGAGTATTGCACCCGTCCTGTCGCGGGTATCGCTTCTCGCGGTGCCGAAGAACAACGGTGCCGTGAGGAGTCACGATCCAGGCGCTCTGGTGGGGACCGGTACCGTGGGGCCCCTGCTGCCGCTATCACCGCTGGCGGAATGGGAGATCGGTGCCGCTCCGGGGGCGAAATATACTGAGAGCGCTCCCCGTGGGCCAGGCCGGCGGGTGAAGGACGCGCCTGCTCCAACGGCGAACGGTGCCGTGGAGGGCTCCGGTACAGCAGCGCCGGTTTCCCCTTCGACGGTACCGACCTCTGCGGTGCCGGAGGGTGAGTCTCTGGCGCACGCGGCGCCGTGTGCGCAATGAGCTCTCGCGCCGCTTCGAACGTCTCCGGCGTCGAGGGCAGCTGGAGATCCTCGTCCAGGATAACCCTGGTGGGCGAGGCGTTGGACCCCGGACTCGACGGAACCTTCTCACGGCCCGGAGTCAACGGGGCTGGAGCCTGTGGCTCCAGGAGCTGACGGTCCGAGCCCGGTACCGTCTCCGCCCCATGCTTCGCGCGTTTGACAGGCGATCTCCCTCTGTCCGAACGCCTCTTCTTCTTAGCCGGACCAGGGGAGAGGGAGCGGTGCCGTGGCGGCGGTGCCGAAGGCTTCGGTGCCGGCGGGGGGAGCCGGTGCCGTGGCTCCTTTACGAGGCTAGTGGGTCTCGGTACCTCACTGGTGGACGCCGGAGCGCTCCGCACCGACGGTGCCGCGCTAGACCCGGGACCCCCGGCGCTCGCCGGCCGCAAAGCGTCCTCCATCAGGAGGAGCTTGAGTCTATGCTCCCTCTCTTTCTGGGTCCTCGGGTGGAACCCCCGGCAGATTTTGCACCGCTCTCGTAGGTGGGACTCTCCCAAACACCTCAGACACTCACGGTGCGGATCGTCCAGGGGCATGGGCTTGCGACAGGCCCCGCAAGCCTTGAAGCCTGGCATGCCCTGGCCCCGAAAGGGGCTCTTCGATGGAAGAATGACTAACTACTCAAATGAGAAACTATCCACTAACTAATAACAATTGAAAACTAGGGTACTGCTAGCAAGCTAGCCAACGTTCCAGCGACCGTCAGGGCGGTAAGAAGGAACTGGGGAGGGGAGGGCCGGCTGTGGATTATATAGAGGTGCCGCAGCGGCGCCACTCCAGGGGGCGCTACAGCCGGCCCTACGGGATCTCTAGGGGAAAAAATTCCGGCGTTCCGTGCACGAGGCGCGCACACACCTACTATGGAATGGACAGGAGCAATCACTCGAAGAAGAAACTCTGTTACACTTAATCCAGTAGAAGAATCTGTCTTGTCTCAGGGACTCTCCTGCTCTACCACTCCCATGCACATGATACAGTTCTGCAGTGGCCTGGAAGCCTACTTTCACAAAAACAGACTTTAGCATGAAACTGCAGAGTTGGAATTCGTATGCAAACTTGACACAATCAGATTGGGTCTGAACAGGGACTTGGAATGGTTATCTCGTTACAAGAAGTAATTGTCCCTCTTCACACATTCTCACCTTCTAATCAACTGTTTTGAATGGGCATCATCTACCCTAACTGAGTTGACTTGCTTAGCACTTGCCCTCCCCATTGTAATGTTTCTCACCCGTCCTTGTATGTGTGTATATATATCTGCTAACTGTAGTTTCCAGTTCATGCATCTGACAAAGTGGGTTGCAGCCAACAAAAGCTTATGCCCAAAGACATTTGTTAGTCTTTAAGGCAATGTCTACACTTACTAAAGTTAGCTCGAATTAGTTAATTCAAACTAATTAATTTGAACTAATTTTAGTTAGTTCAAATTAATTTAATTCGAACTAGCAAAATTTAGTTTGAACTAAGCAAGTGCCATTAATGGCACTTGCTTAGTTCGAATTAGCAAATTGCATTGAGTTCAATGGGCCGGTTAGTTCGAACTAAGCAATTAGTTCAAACTAACATGGCCACATTGGTTAATTCGAACTAACTAGTTCGAATTAACCCTTAGTTCGAATAGCATATTCAAATTTATTAGTTTGAATTAAGGAAGCCCTTAATTCGAACTAATGAAAGCCTAGTGTAGCCATGGCTTAACTTAGTTCGAATTAAGGAAGCTTAATTCAAACTAACTTGCCAGTGTAGACATAGCCTAAGGTGCCACAGGACTCACTGTTTTTGCCGTATACAAAACTAACACAGCTACTCCTCTGGAACTTTTAGAAATAGTTCCACACATCTCTATCTCAATGTTTTGCTCTTTGCCCTGGTTTGTAGGACCTTTCCCTGTAAGAAGGTGGTCCTCAGCTTGCAGGAGTCACTTCTGTCCTATTGTAAGTGAAACGGTCTCAGGAGGTTGCTCTGGTGGGGAGAAGCTTCTGCTGACCACATACAGCGAGTGGATGTTGCAGATGCAGGTGGTTTCCTGCTGGTCCCTTTCTTTATATCCCAGCTTCCTCCCCACTCTCTGGAGCGTCACATTTTTAACAAGGACCTCCTCCCAACCTTCAAATGGCCAGGGTTGCCACACAGGTAACATTTTTACTTTCAGAAGTAGCAAGCCCTGTATAATTTACCACACCTTTGTAGTGCTTTAACACCAGGTTCAAAGGCTGGTCAGAGTTATTTAGAAATATGTAAACCTGGCGCTAGAATGACATAGGTTACCTCACATTAAGTTCTTGCAGCCTAATGGAATCATCTTAACACAAATTACCCCTCCTTAATGTGAGAGATCAGATATAAGCATCTCATTGTGAAAGAACAGCACTGGGAAAAACTAATTATCAGGAGTAAACCAGGGAAAAAATTGACCAAAAAAAAAAAAAAAAAAAGACTCCTTCATCCAGAGTCCCTCCTGGACCAAATGATTCATAAATTGCTCATGGGACAGGAAAACATCACAACAGATTTGCTTGTTTAAGAAGCAGATTTTATATTAGTCCAGTCAGTAACCTTGCCTACACTCAGCAAGTTACACTCACCCATCCTCCATCGTGCAGGAGACAGCAGGCACACTATGAACTCCATGCTCAGGGGTCAAACTGCTAAACTCATCTGAAGTGGTCCACCCAGAAAAAAAGGTACCGCTGGAAGCCAGAACACCCCAAAAACAGACAAACTGAAACAAAAATCAGTAGACTAAAAAAAAAGTCCTGCTAGTGCACAACGCAGATAAAGCAGCCTCAATCTCCAGAGTTCCCACAGTTCATAAAGAGAGTGAGTAAGTATGTACACACACACACACACACACACACACACACACACACACACACACACAGAGGGCCAGAGGCCTGAGCTCCAATATTTGGGGCCTGCAAGGGGGGACTAATAAGGGCAGAGGGCCTGTAAAATGATCCCTGGCCATCAGGGAGTACTCCTCAAGCAACAAGAGTGTTGCAGTCTGTAATGTCTAAACGTTCAGATTGATAGTGACAGCACTGCCCGAACATTTTGACTGCACCTTGGCATGAAAAGATGAAACAATAGGGGAAGATTCTGGATGAGAATAATTGGTGCACATCTGAGGAATCAATATCACATTTGATCCAAAAATTACTCCTGTCTGCCTATAAGTGACTTGCTTTTACTCACTTAAATGGTGACTAATCCAAGTATAAGCACCCTTCAGGGAATAATACTTCAGTGACATCAAATCAGTTTTGCTAAGGATTCGGTAGTGAAAGTAATGGCTTTTCCTGGTTTGATTCAGAAATCTGGTCTCCATCATACTCCTGGTGTAGCCAACAGAAAGATTTCCTTTAGGATTAGTCTCATTTAATGCATTAGTCTGTTCAATTTTTTCCTATTTTAATGGCAAAAAGTAGAAATGCATCAGATTTGAAAAACCTGGTGCTATAGTCAAAGTTATTGAAACTCTAGAGTTTACAGAATGTATTAGGGAATCCATGGAATAAGACCTAATATTTTTTTATCAAGGAAGAAGTAATTTTTCAGAAAGCAAATACATCTTTAGTGGAAAAATCTTAAAGAAATTTCTGGCAGTTATCTTTGTTTCCTTCTCTTCCCCCCCTCCCTTTTTTGGTGGTGGGGGGGAGGGAGGGAGCTGCTGTTTAGCTGTACAACACTGTTCTTTCAGGAGCATCAGACTGGCAGTTTATAACCAAGAGGATTACAACGAACTAAAATTCCATTGTTACATTGTCAGAAATGTCTGTGCAATGCCTGACTATGGAATTTAAGTATCTTTTGTATCTAATCTATTCTTTCTTTCTTTGTGAGAATAGTAATGAATGCTACTCATGCAATGTTATTTACACAAGACAAAAATAAAATGAAAAAAATAATCCCAAACAAATTAGAACTACAGTATCACAATTACCTCACCCTTTGAAAAAGGTTGATTGAACCCTACTTATAATGTGATACTTTTAGACAGTAAGCACCAGATCCTCAGTTTGTGTAAATTGGGGGTTTCACAGCAATTAACAGCTGTGCTGATTTACACAAGCTAAAGATCTGATTCTCTAGGACTTCCCAGTAAAAAAAATATCATACATCCATAATTTAGGTCAGCAGGCAGCCATTGAGCAAGAAAGAGGATGTCCCTGGTTTGAAATAAGGCTGAGTTATCCCCAGATCCAAAAGTTAATGTCCAGAGTTTTCTATACTGTTGGAAGTTACTCTTTTGTAATTATCACATTTTTAAAAGTCTTAAGCACCCTTGATAATAAAGTCAGTAAGTAAATGGAGTTTGTTTATTATATCTGATAGTCCCCTGGAAACCAGTTACAGTAAAAACAAGTAGTTTCTAGATTAGGTAAGTGTACTTTAGTGATGCCTAGTTTAGCCACATATCAGTATTCTGATCAAAGCTGTTTCTTTCATGGCTTCCCTTCAACAAATGCTGCAGCTAAAGTTTTCCATTTTGCAATCAACTCTTTTAGAAATAAGACGGGCAAATGTCAGAATTTTTCCTAACCGACATGCTTAATCTTCTGTAGATTTGTTGTCCAATGGCAAAATTATTTCAAGTTCTAAAAGTTAAGCTCCCAACTATTTTTTTTTAAATAATATTTTTACAATGTTCAGGAGAAGATATCTATATTCTTAAGGAAGATGTTTCTTTTCTTTTGAACTATTTTGTTTCTCTGTTTTGGGTATGTCAACATTGGTTCCCAGCTAGACGTGCACTAGCTTTGCTTGAGCTAGAGTGCTAAAAATAGCAACATGGCAAGTTGGTCAGGCTAGGTATCAGGGCACAATTCTGCCTTCCTCCCTGGATATGTACTCATTTGGGAGCCAAACTTCTGCCCATACCACTGTTTCTGGCATATTAGCAGAAGCAGAGCTGGCAAGCTAGGAAACCTGTTCCCATCTATACTGTTTCCCATCATAGCCTCAGTTTCTTTCCAGGAGGTATTTATAGGACTACCTAAAAAGTTGATACATATGCTTTGATTTATTAAAAGAACAATAGAGTCATGACAGTTAGGGGAACATGTGTTTGACAGTTTATGGTTTCATGGGGGGTGGGGGTGAAATGTGTAGGCCAAGGTCCAGGTGCTTCAGCAGCAGCAACAGGAACTACAAGTCATTGACTATAAACTGCTGCATGTTGTGAGAACTTCCTGGTTCCTGCCAACAAGTACTCTCTACACGCAAAGCTGAAGATTTCAACACTGATTAAAGCTAGGAGCACAAGGCAAGCAAGAAGAAAAGGGGTGCTGGACTATTTTCCTGTTCTATGTTTCCTTACAGAATAAAACTTTGCTCCTGGTGGTTTGTTTAAGTGGGTCTGGTCTGAGGTCACTACATCCAAGTTCATGCAATAATAAATTTGTTAGTTTTTAAGTGCCACTAGACTCCGTTTGTTTAGCTGAACTAGACTGACATGGCTACCCCTTTGGAATTTACACACAAGGTGTGAGACAATGCAAAACACAAAGGCTATGTCTACACTTGCAAGTTAGTTCGAATTAAGGAAGCTTAATTTGATCTAACTTAAGCCTTGGCTGCACTAGGCTTTCATTAGTTTGAATTTAGGACTTCCTTAATTCGAACTAATAAATTCGATTATACCTTTCAAACTAACCCTTAATTCAAATTAGTTAGTTCGAATTAAGTCAATGTGGCCATATTAGTTCAAACTAACTCCTTAGTTCAAACTAGCCAGCACATTGAGCTTAATGCAACTGACTAATGTGAACTAAGCAAGTGCCATGCATGGCACTTGCTTAGTTCAAACTAAAATTCCAGTGGGGCCATCCTAGTTCAAATTAAGTTAATTTGAACTAACTAAAATTAGTTAATTAACTAATTCGAACTAACTTTGGTAAGTGTAGACATAGCCAAGGGCCTGTGGGGCCCGTTCCCAAAGGTGTATAAAAAGCCACAAGGCAGACTCACCTATTCAGACTCACCCTCACCTCATACAGTGCTAGTGAACAGGAGAAGGGCTCCATTTAGTTGTAACAATCAGCATGGATGAGAACCTCCATTTGTAGCAGGAAAGCTGTCTGGGATGCTAAAACAACAAGCACCCATCAAAATGTATTAGTTCTTTCATGGTGTGACAATGGAGTTGTTAGCAGCAGCATTATTGCCTTGTAATAACTCTGCTGAACAGCCTATCAGGAAGTGGGAGCTTGGAACACCTCCAGCAGAAAAACAGAAGTAAGGGGGGAGACTACTTTTAAAAATAACATCCCCCTAAACAAGGAAGTCAGTCCATCACGAGAAATAGAAGATACAGGTGGAAAAGGTGGAGGAACGGGGAAAGGTCCAAGAGAGGTTTTGCCTTCCCCCGAAGACACTCAACAACACATGGGATTCTCAGGAGTGGTGAGACTCTAAGGCTATGTCTCCACTTAGAAATGTAGGTCGACTTTACCAAGTCAACTTTACTAAGTCGACTTAGAGAGAGTCCACACAGGACTCTTAAGTCGACTTAAAGCTGGCCTAACTAAGTCAACACAGAGAGTCTACACTAGACTCTAAGTCCACTGGTTAGGTCCGGGGGAGGCAAGGCTCCTTTTGAGCCTTTGCTCCCCAGGAGGGCTTGTCCTGGGGAGAGGCAGCCCCGCACGGGGCTGGCTATCCCTGAGACTGCAAGCCCTGAAGCGGTCCAGGGGAGAAGGGAGCGTGGAGCTCCCTTCTGGCCCGGACCGCTTGGCTCTCTTCTGGCCGGGATCCAAGAGGTCCTG
>ML685779.1:7172127-7263248 GCA_007922175.1 Pelusios castaneus
CGGGGAAGGGTCAGAGAGCCCACACAGCACAGGGCCAGGGAGGGGTTGAGTAGCCCACAGGGAAGGGAAACTTGCACTGTGTGGGCTGGCGAGCGAGTTGGGGGGCCCAAGAGGCGTGGGGCAGGAGGAAGGGATATGGGAGCGAGCAGGGTTGGGGGAGGAAGGAAAGTAATGGGGGTCCCATCACCAGGCCCCTCTGCTTCCTTCCCTTTCCCCACCCCACCATGCTCCCTCATCTCCTGACCTCTGCCCCCCCCGCTATGCTCCCCACGCTCCCCCCTGCTCCTTACCCAACACAGCCATCCCTTGCCCTCAGCTTGACTTACCACCCCCAGCCCTCCCTTGCGGCACCTGCCCTGCTTCCCATGCTTTTCCCTGCCACCCCACATGGCCACCCTTGTCCTCCCCTGCCCTGTAATGCTCCCTTACCTTCTCCCCCCTGCCCTTACCATCCTTTCCCTGCCCTGCTTCCCAACACTCCCCCTTGCCACCCCACATAGTTATCCCTGACCTCCCTTGACCTGCCATGCTCCCCTGGCACCCCACCCCTCCCTCCCTTGTCAGCCCTGCCCTGCCCCTGCTCCCCATGGTTTCCCTGCCTCCCCACACAGCCGCCCCATGCCCTCCCTCGCCCTGCAACACTCTCCTACCACCTGTACACACTGACGTCTCCTGAAAGACTAAGCGAGCCCTTTACAAGTTTTCACAAAATATGGTTTAATTAAGTGAAAATTTGTTGTGTACAGTTGTGAAAGTGACACTTATATAACAGTTACTGTAGGGAGGATGGGTACTGTTTGAGAATCATATTTAGATATGAAATGTAAGTTTCTGGTTATACAGAACCAAACTGGATTTGTAAACCAGTGTTTATTTTTTGATTGTTTATGTTTTATGAATAGTAAGATCAATTTCTATTATGCCTTATCTATTCAAAATTTGCTCACCAGCCCTCCGAGTGAGAGAAGATTTACAGTGTGGCCCCTCACCCAAAAAGGTTGGACACCCCTGTTCTAGCTTCAGGGAGAGGAAACTTCAAGACTTCTAGGTAATGCTTGATCAGTTTGGATGAGGACCTGCACTTTTCCTAAAGTTCAAGGCTTTGAGACCAGAGGAATGGAAGTCTGGCCTGTCTCTTCCTAGAGCTTTTGAAATGGTGAGGGTTCTGGGAGCTCCCACTGCTGCAACAGTTACTAGAATTATTTTAACAAGCCAGATACAAAATCAGAAGGGCCCAAATGTGCAACACCACGGGCCGCATAGGAACTTGGCTATTTGGATCTGCTGGTGGGATTTTCAGCAGTGCCCAAAGAAGCTAGGAGCACAAATCCCATTGATAACCAGTAGGACTTCTGCTCCTAATTGCCTTAGGTGCTTTTGAAACCCCCCCCCCCAATGGTAGATAATTTTCTAAGATAATATATGCACACAAACAATGTTTGCCTGTATTTTCGCTGTCCATAATACATGGCTAGAAACTTCTTGTGGCTTGCCTTCATCGGTTTAAAAACTTGCATGTGGTGGTCTTTGCTCCACCCAGAAATAAGCAATTAGAGAGAATTTATTTGTGAACGTTATGGCGTCTTCTAAATAGAATGTCACTGTGACCATGTTTGGGCCCTTTTCCAGCTTGCTTTCTTGCAGAAACTCACATGAGTGATGCTGGGCTCACAGAAATGTTTGGGGGAGTGAACTGCAGCATGCAGATTAGCTGAATCCCAAAATGAAATTCACACTGGTGAAATTCACCTCTGTGCAGAGGATCAGCAGAATGGTTATTCACCAGTCAAGTGCAGCTTTAGTCTATGAGTATGTTAATGCTAGGGAAAAAAAAGATGTATGAGCTTACCTTGAATTAAAATAGTAGCAAAAACATATGAACTCAGCTTTTAACTTGGGTTAGCAGCTCCAGTTCAACCCTAGAGGGAAGCTGCTATCCCATGTTAAAAGTAGATTGTCTTCACTGCTGTTCTAACCCAAGTTAACTAACCCAGGTTAAGAGCACACCTGTTGTTAGATAACCTTTATATTAACTTTGGTTCTGTCTGTTTGCATTTCCTGTGCTTTCTTCAGCAGATGGCGCAATGTTCATAGGTTTCAATGGCAGGCAGCACCCCTGGAGATGCTTCCTCACTTTTTAGGCCTTGTACACACGATCACTTTATCGCGCATTAACAATCATTACCACGCGATACCAACAACGGCGTACACACGTGCAATAGGGCTGTTGCGCGTTAACTGCCTTGTTGTAGCGCAATAGAAAAACCACCTCGACGAGGGTGGTAGCAGTTAACGCGGAACAGCTGTTGCGCCTTTCCACTCGTGTGTACGCTTACCGCGCAATGATTGGCCTCCGGAAGTGTCCCAGCATTCCAAAGTCATCCTCTCTGGTCTTCCACCCACCCCCTCTGTGGCCATGACGAAACAGTCCCTGCCCTGATCAGATTCCCGGGATTTTCGAATTTCTTCCCTGTTTCACTTCCTGTTCTCTTCCTCGTGGAGTGGAGTGCAGCTCCGATCTTCAGTAGCAATGGCAGCCCATCGTGGAAGACGCGCACCCCTTTGGAGCACGGCAGAGGTGCTGGACCTGATCAGCATCTGGGGAGAGTCCGCTGTGCAGGCGCAGCTACGCGGCAGCAAGCAAAATTATGATACATTTGGCATAATTTCTCAGGCCATGTCAGAGAAAGGTTATGATAGAGACACTGTGCAGTGCAGATCACAGGTGAAGGAGCTAAGAATAACCTATCACCGAGCGAAGGAGGCAAACCGCCGTTCTGGATCAGCGCTTGCTACATGCAGGTACTATAAGGAGATAGAAGCCATCCTCAGTGTGGTCCCCACAACCACTGCAAAGAGTCCCGTGGACACATTGGCCCCCCCTCATCCAGTGAATGCCAGACCCGAGCAGGATGAGGATGTGATCGATGAGGAGGAGGAGATGGAGGATGACCTGGAGGGAAAGCGCAACAGCGTGTAGACAGGAGCTCTTCTGCACCCCCGCTGAGACGTCCACCCAAGACATGAATTGCAGTGTGTCCTCCGGTAAGTTTCTCTTTCGTGCAGCTATGACTCCTGCTAAAATATCATTGTCCGGGGTGGGGGTGCTTGCTGTCTCAGTCCCCGCTGTGCACACTCTTTACTCTGCATTCATTAGAAGTGCATCAACACAAGCAGTGATTGTCAAAAAATCATCTGTATTTAGGTCAGTAAAGGTTTCCTTGATGTACCTCCAGAGCCTAATACTCAGGTTAGATGGGAGAGCGTTTGTGTCTACGCTCCCAAAGACGGATACTCTGCCTTGCCAGCTGCAAAGCACAGCCCTGGGAACCATGGCAGCACACAGTGCAGCAGCATACGGTCCTGGCTTGCAACCGGTGGCATGTAGGATATGTATTCTAGCTGGCAGGGACACTCTGAGGAGAGAGATATCGGGTTCCATCTGTGTGCCCTGTGCAGAATGTTAGCCCCCAGTAAGGTTTCTATTAGGACGTACCTTGTCCGCTTCAGCGAAGCATAGGATGTTGACTGGCCTGCAGCTTCCAGTGGAATGTGCTACTGGAAGGTTACATTGGTTATCTAGGCTATGTGTTAACAACAGCTTTATTATTTTTATCTTTTTTAGATTCGACCTTCACAAGGCCAGTGTCTACCCCAGCTGACCGCAGGAGAAACATTCGGCGGCGTGCTCGAAGAAACAGGGAGGATATGTTTCAGGACCTGCTGAAAACAGCACAAGAATCCGCGAGGGAGAATCGAGCCTGGAGAGAGGAATCCCAACAGAGGAGGCAGAAACACACGGACGAACTGATAAGCGTGATGAAGGAGCAAACAGAACTGCTCAAGAGCATGATTGCTTTGCAGACCCAGGCGATTAATGTACGGGCTCCACTCCATACAGTTCAGACGTGTCTGCCTCCCGCACCCCGTAGTCCTTCAAGGAATTTCTATGAAGGCCACCCGTCCCCCTGGTACACTGCAACATCCAGTCCCCACCAGAGCTACTTTTTAGAGACCCGCAGCTACACCCACCTGTAACACCCCCCCCTTTAGGTTTTAATAAAAACAGTGACAAATAATTTGAAGAGTGGCTTTATTTGTACACATTGAAAATCTCATAAGGTGCACCTGATGCGTCCTGGAAATTAACTAGGGGAGGGCATCATTGAAATGGTCCCTGAGTGCCTCCCTTATGCGAGCAGCTTCTCCTTGGGCCTCCCTAATACTCCTAGTGGCTGGCTGGTCATATGCTTCCTCGAGGCGCTGTGCCTCCATAGCCCACCCCGGGGAAAACTTTTCTCCCCTACTTTCACAAATGTTATGAAGGACACAGCACAACGCAATCACAGCAGGGATGTTGTCCTCCGCCAAGTCCAGCCTCCCATACAAACATCGCCAGCGCCCTTTTAAACGGCCGAAGGCACACTCCACAGTCATTCTGCAGCGGCTCAATCTGTAATTGAACCGCTCCTTGCTGCGAACTAGGTTCCCGGTGTACGGTTTCATGAGCCATGGCATCAGTGGGTATGCTGGGTCTCCGAGGATGACTATGGGCATCTCCACATCCCCCACTGTAATTTTTTGATCTGGGAAGAAGGTACCCCCTTGCAGCTTCCGGTACAGACCAGTGTTCCTGAAAATGCGGGCATCATGCACCTTTCCCGACCACCCAGCATTGATGTCCGTAAAACGCCCCTTGTGATCCACGAGTGCTTGCAGCACCATGGAGAAGTAGCCCTTCTTGTTGATGTACTCGGTCGCGAGATGGTCTGGAGCCAAAATAGGGATGTGTGTGCCCTCTATGGCTTCCCCGCAGGTAGGGAATCCCATGGCAGCAAAGCCGTCCAGAATCTCACGAACATTGCCCAACATCACCGTCCTCCGTAGCAGAACGCGATTGATGGCTCAGCAGACTTGTGAGAGAGCTAATCCGATCGTGGACCTCCCGACTCCAAACTGGTTTGCAACCGACCGGTAGCAGTCAGGAGTCGCCATCTTCCAGACAGCAATCACAACACGCTTCTCCATGGTTAGGGCTGACCTCATGTTGGGTGTCTTTACGTCGCAGGGCAGGGGCCAACTCTGAACACAGTTCCAGAAAGGTTGCTTTCTGCATTCGAAAGTTCTGTACCCACTGCTCATCATCCCACAGCTGCATAACAATGCAATCCCACCACTCGGTGCTTGTCTCTCGTGACCAGAAACGGCGTTGCTCCGTGTGCAGATGATCGGTGAAGGAGCTGAGCAATGCGGTGCTGTTGCTCTGCATGGCATCGATCAGCCCCTGCTCCTCAGCATCCTCGTCTGACTCGGAGCTCATTGCGTACTGAGCAACCAGCCGAGATGTATTTAGAATGCTGAAGGTGACAGTGGAGATCAGAGCAGGATCCATGCTGTCGCTGTTGTGATTGCTCGCAAGCAGTGCGTCACTGTACTGTTGAAAATAGGAGCAAGTTGCTATTGGCAACGAGGAAGACGCAAAGGGAACACAGTGCACCAAGGGAAACTGAGATTTTACCCATGGCGCTTTGCATTCCTTTCCTTCATCCCATGATTCCAAGCGCAGATTGAGGGAAAACTGAATTGTGGGATAGGTGCCCACAATTCATTGCACTACACCGCGATATTGCAAAGAATTCTGTCGCGTTACAAGGAGCGACGTGTGTACACGCTCTCCCGCAATAAAGGTCACGTGTTTTTTTATAGCACGATTGCCATGTTGTGCTTTAATCTGATTGTGTGTACATAGCCTCAGTATCCTGTCTTCCGACAGTGGCCAGCACCAAATACTTCAAAGGTAACGAACAAAACAGGGCAATTATCAAGTGTTCCACCACCTGTCATCCAGTCCCAGCTTCTGGCAGCTAGAGGCTAAGGCACACCCAGAGCATGGGGGTGTGTCCCTGAGCATCTTGGCTAATAGCCATTGGCGGATCCCTCCTCCATTGGAGAGGAGATGGGCAGTCAAATGCTGCAGGCTCTGGGGGTTAGAGGAGAAGAGGAATCAAAGTGGTTTCCAGGAGGCAGTGAAAGGTGAGGTTTGTGAATGGAGTTTCTCTCAGTGACAAGGAGCAGGGGTTAAGAAGTACTACGTCCTATGAGGGTTGGCAGTGCAGTCTGGGTATTATGGGAGGAGGTGTACAATGGGGGGCTGGCTATTAGTGGATGGGGGCTAATGAAAGGGGGTTTAGGATGTTGTGGGAGTTCCTGGGGGAGACCTTAGGGGTTACTGGAAGGGTGTGTGCATTGTGTTTCACAGAGAATAAGACCATGAGGACAAGTCTTGCCCTGTGAGCCATGTGGTGCCTGGGAATCCAGGAGTACTTGTGGTGTGGAGCCACCACCCTTGCTACTCCTACAACTCTCTTCCCATCCCTACCCCAGCTATTGGGTGTGAACAAGACATCCCTATGCCCCAGCTGCCAGTGTGGCTCTCTGTGGCCTTTGGCCAGCACAACTTAGAGCAGCCAGAAGGCTGCCAAGTTTTATGATGGGGACTAGCCAGGTGCACAGACTTGCCCAGAAATGAGGCTGCGCTCCAGAGCTGACTCTGTTTGGCCCATTCTCTTTGGCTATGTCTACACTCAAGAATTTAGGTAGACTTTACTATGTCGACTTTAAGTCGACCTTACTAAGTCAATTTAGAGAGTCCACACAGGACTCTTAAGTCAACTTAAAGCTGGCCTTACTAAGTCCACTTAGAGAGCCTACACTAGACTGGTTAGGTCCAAGGGGAGGAGAGGCTCCTTTGGAACCTCCACTTCCCAGGGTAGGGGGGCTCGTCCTGGGAAGAGCCAGCCCCGCCGGGTTTTCCTATCAGCTGGAGGGCGGTCCCAGCCAGAAGGAAACTGCGGCTCCCTTTTTGCCAGGACCACTTGGGTCCCAGGCAGGAAGGAGCCGCAGGGCTCCCTTCAGCCAGGACCACTGGGGTCCCAGCCAGAAGGGAGCCCTGTGGTCCCTTCTCCCCAGGACCTGAGTGGTCCCGGGAAGAAGGGAGCCAGGACAAGCCGCTAGTAGCTTCCTGGGGAGAAGGGATCAGGGGCTCCCTTTTTCCCCTGCCCTAAGTCGACTTATTTGTAAGTCGACTTAGGGGGTCCACACTCGCTTAAGTCAACTTAAGAAGTCGACTTAAGCATTAAGTCAACTTAAAACTAGGTCTTATTAAGTCGACTTAAAATCTCCTTAAGTCGACTTAAGCAGCAGCTTAAGTCGATTTAAGGAAACTACATTGTGGATGCAGAGTAAATTAAGTCGACTTAATTTACTAGTGTAGACGCACCCTAAGGGAGGATTTTGTTGAGACTTACTTTGTATAGAACTCTCCTGTACTATGTAAGAATGAAGTGTGTGTGTTTAAGAATTTAATTTCCCTCAAGCGTGTATTTCTTGTTTCCCTGCCACCTGTCCCCAAAAAGAGGAAACTATAACCCGTAGCTACCACAGTAAAGGCTCCTGGGGAGCCTTCATAAAACTATTGTGGAGGATTGAGAACTGGCTTTGGGGCATAAGGCAAATGGACTATGTAGTACCCTGCCTAAGCAAGTATTTCAGAGAGGGAGTCTTCACCAAGGAGTCAGCATTAGAGCCCCAGAGCTTGATGCAGTCTTGGACCCTAACTTGGATCATCAGTCTGAGACCCTAACTTGGATACATGAGGAATCTGAGACAAATCTTGTGATCATCCACTAGGGTAACTCAGCCAGAACTTTCATAAAGAGTAAAACATGGACTATTTCATTTGATAAAGTTTACCAAGGGTTGTGGTGAATTTTCCTTCATTTTAAAATCAAGATGGGTTTTTTGTTATTGAGAGATGCTCTAGAATCATAGGAATGTTGCAAGACCAGAAGAAACCTCAGTAGGTTAGCTATTCTGCCTCCTGCACTGAAGCCTGACAAAGTACTATCTATTCTAGATCATCCATGAAAGGTGTTTGTCTAACTTGTTCTTAAAACTTCCAATGGAGATTGCACAACAAAGATTCCTCTATTTCAAAAGGAATTGTTTTAAGTAAAATAATGGCCTTGGAATGTACTAAAAATATTGATGATAGTTGCTATGAGGGTGCCTGACAGTGACTGTTTCTGTTAAGTGGCTGCTGGACAAGAAACAGAGCTGGTATGTCTGTATGGTATCAGACAAGTACCTCATTCAACTTAACGTTTTCTGAGTGATTTACACTCTAAGACCTGGTCAAGACTACTATATATACTTATTTTAGAATACTGCCCAGCAAACCTACATCAAGATATTTCACTGTACTTTGTGATACATGAAATAGCAACAGATCTTGCCACAGACAAAGATGGTTGACGACTGGCAGTCCAATAGCAGACCAGAGTAAACAGTCTTTGATGGGTACTAAGCACAATCTAATCAAGATATGCATGAGGCTGAGGTGTTCAAGAAACAGAGGCACATGATCCCAAACTCCAAAAACACTCAAACTTCCTAATTTTGCATGACCATAAAGAACACTTTGCTAGATTTTTACCTAAAAGCCATCTGTTTCTTTCCCTGTCCAAAACTGCAATTGTTGATTCTAACAGGGGAGCTGCAGGTGCTCAATGTCACTGTTACAGTACAGGACTAGCTGCACCTATGGGTCCTCTGTGGTACTGCACTCATTCCCTGTCTCAGTTTCCTCTTCCCCCAAGATTTGTCTCCCCAAGAGTTCATGTGGCTCAGTCCTTTGTCTGGGAGAATAAGATCAATCCCCTTCTGGGGAAACAATCTAAAAAAACTGAAGAGCCTAAAGAAATTAAGTCATTCAACATGAGAAGCAACTTTGGCAAATGTAGCCTTGAATATTTAGAACCCAAGAGCAGGAAAGATTTTCCGGGCTTTTCCTACTACAAGTAAACCACACAGTAGTGGGTTTTGGTGACCTCAATACTTTCTTACTTCTCAACTATGCTTGTCTATGGTCTTGAATCATCCTGTTTAGCATATTCTTCTTCTGTATTAAAGCTTCCTTTTGAAAAAATATTATGTTTCAAATCTTTAATTTTATGCAATTAAACCTGGAAGCCAGCAGCTTAATATATTTCTGCAGAATAAATCCCCTTTATTTATTTATTTTTATTTCTTTAACTGATCAATAAGTTAGAAACACACTGAACATCCAAAATTTATATTTTTGGTGTATGTTTCTTATGATATATAGTTCTCTTTGGCAAAAGAAAAAAAACTTTGCAAAAAGCTCCATCAGGATGCAATGTAAACTTTCCCCCAACCTCATCCACTGAATAACAGATAATATAAGTAATTCAGCTTCAGCTGTTTTTTTTTTTCCCACCTGTAATACTAACAGCTATTCCTATAGACTAACATTAATCTTTTACCAAAACCCCAGTGAAGGTCAATGTGGAAATTAAGAGGCATTTTCTATTCTCATTCCATGCACTTACAGAGGCAGTGTTTCTGTCTCAGCATATCCCTCCTCTCAATGCTTCTTCAGTCTTTCTATTAGATCATAAACCTATTTGATACTTTCTTTGACATCTGGGTTGTATATTTACAGTATACACCATGGTTAGGTGATGAGTGATGAATTGCTGCAAGCAAGAAAAATTAGGGATGGTTGAATTGGTTGCACAGAAGAAAACTCCAGCCTCAGCCCAAACCTAGAATGGGCAAGTTTCTGATTTTGCTGTAATAATAATAGGTAAGATTGGTTTGGGTTTTTTTTAGTATGCCCAGTACCTCATGTATAGGAGTGGGACAATCATACTGACAATTTGACTTCTCTTTTTAATGAGCTGTTTAATTCATCTTACATAATATTTACCACAGAAACTGATACCTCAGTGCCATTTTGGAACTCACTGACCATATAATTGGTCTACCCTGTAAACAATTTGTTGACCTTCTTTCAAGTGAATACACAATTAGTGTTCTCTTTTAAAAGATAGTTTATGTTCTATAGCTTTCACCCATTCAGACTTCTGCAGTCAGTTGTGGGAAGTAGTGATTTGATGCCCCTTATTGCAGATGAAGGGTTCACAGGTCATATGGAAATTGACATTAGTGAACAGGGTTAATTACAGAAGTCTTTTTAAAAACCAAATTCAAAAATAGTCCATTTAGTATAATTTAATCATATAAAGCAATGGACTAAAAGGCTTGATTTTTTCCAGACACAAACCAGAAAAAAGATAATTACTCATTGGCCAGGAGTTCCAGAGTTGAAATGAGGCCTGCCTTTACATGGGGTGTTGCACACAGTGTCTTCAGCCTCATTCCCTGCTTACCTTGTAGATTTTTTAATTTCAGTTAGCCTAGATGAGGGTGTCATGACAGCCTTTCAACCAGTGCTCTGCCAGGCAAGGAATTTTGGACCAGTTTAAAGCCTGTGGGCCTATGTTCCTAAACCCCAGTTGAAATCAATGGGAGCTAGGGCCTGAATGAGAGATTTTAAAAAGGACTTTGGCACCCATCAGCATCTTTAGATGCATAGATGCCTTTATATATTTGGCCTTCTGATTTCAGAACAGTACAATATTCTGTTGAGAGTGGGAGAGTAGTGTCACAGAGGATGGGGAGAGAAGTGTTGGAAAACTTGTACCAGTTTCATTTAATTATATCATAGGCAAAATAAATAAATAAATAAATTTAAAAAAAATAAATTACACATCCTTAAACTATTGCATGCTTATTTACTCTTGCCTCATCTGTGCAGAAGGCAGAATTACTTTCAGGTAGAACTAGTAACTTCTTCATTTTTGAATCACTAAAACTTACCAATCGTTGCTCCTATTATAACATTATTGCTGACATCCTTCATGTCTTATATCTTCTAGTGTCCAGTGAGTAACATTTCTGATAACAATTCTGAAGTTAGACATACACTTTTACAAGTACAGTAAAAGTCTTTCATTTGTCATTCCTCATACCAAGTTTTGAATATTTTATAGCTACTTTCAGGAAGCAGATGACTGCCTTGGAATGAATAATTAAACCTCATTTTAAAATAACTGTCTTTGGGGAATGGGTGTCTCACTGAACTGAACAATATCTATTCCTGTTCTGAATATTATTTCCCTGCAATTTCCTGACCTGGATTCCAGCATCTTCTGGTGCATTGATCTTCAAGATGAGAGGTAAGTAAAAGGGGTCAGAGTGGAGAAATAAAAGGCCAGATATTGTAAGGATTTTAAATGACTAAGCAGACAGAAGGGCACAAGTCCAACTAACAACTCTCAAACACCACCTACTCCAAAGAACTCATGGATGACCCACACATTACAATTTACACAGAAATTTAAAGATATCAAATCCTTTCCCAAATAACTCCAAGAGAAACTCTACAAACTCCTTCACAACAAAGCCATCCAAGAGATCTTCTGCAAGCTTCCAAGATACACAAAGGATTCCAGACAGACTCATCATATCTGGCCATGATGCTGAAAGACTATTGGAATTCAAAGAAACCATCCCCAAACCACTTACCACACAAATTCTAGCATCACTGCATTATTTCAGAACAGCAGCAAGCATCATGTGATTTTAAGACTGCCAGATCTGTTGAGATCCTATTATCAACAAAAACTATTACTGACAAGAGAGAAAGAGAGGCCTGAGGACAGAGGAGGACAAGGACTGGAAGGAAAATGAAGTTTCTGGATTGCAAGACGATAGTATGAGAAAAGGAAAACTACAAGCTATATTTAGAGAGAAGATAATCTCTTTCTTGTTTTCTGTTGGTCTGTTTCTTAGATGCTTCACATTTAAATCAGTTTTGCACACTTTTATGAATAATATAAAGTTAATTCTCCCCTCATTTTACTTTTCGTCCAGCATCTAGTGACTGCCTTATCAGTTTGGGTGCGTCTACACTTACAAATGAAGTCGACTTAAGGAGGCTTAAGTCAATTTATTTACTCCGCGTCTACACTGGCCTTTCCTTAATTTGACTTAAGCTGCTCCTTAAGTCAAATTAAGGAAAAGTTAGTTTGAATTAATAACACCTCGTTTTAATTCGAACTAGCTCTTAAGTCGACTTTATCAAGTCAAATTAAGCCAGTGGAGATGCAGAGTAGTGCCTAGGTGGACCTTTTTAAGTCGACTTAATAAGGTTGAAAAGGGGCCACGTCCACACGAAAAGTTAAGTCGACTTCTGTTAAGTCGACTTAATAAGGTCCACTTTAAGTTGACTTCAAGTGGACCTTATTAAGTCGACTTCATAAAGTCGACCTAACTTTTCAAGTGTAGGCATAGCCTTAGTGATTATGTATGGGATCCATATTTAGTTGTAATATATTAGGAAATCAGTTTATCCTCATTTCATGGTGTCGTTTCCTCATGTCTGAATAAAAAGAAGAATAGAACACAGAATGAACGCATTCAGTATATTTTCTAATCAAATCATGATGGTTAAAAGAGAGACCAATGGCTCTTTCTGTAATGCCCATATAACACTACTGACTTTAAGACCAAAATTTGGCCCAGTGTGTTTAAAATAACACTAGCTCTATGATTTCAGAAACAAGGACAAAATCCTCTCAAAACCTGCCAGGGCACTCATTTCATTATACTTCTGCCTATGTGGTATTCAGGTGTTTACTTCAATTTATTTAGTAAATGCTGTAATAATGCTTGCTGTATAACTTTAAGTAGTATTTTCTACAAAAGTGATTCCTCTACTCTAATGACAGGGCAAACTGTCATCCAAATCTTAGAATGCAAAATTCCTCAGGTCAGTCTATGTGTCACTATTTAGTATCAAGTTGAGTTAGAACTAAATTCTTGCCAACAAGTGTGAACTACAGGAGAAACTCAATACAAACACCCAAGTTACAAATTTACCAGTCAACTGCACCTCTCATTTGGAACCAGCAGTACACAATCTGACAGCAGCAGAAATAAAAAAAAAATACAAATACAGCAAAGTGCTTTGTTAAATGTAAACTACTTAAAAATACCAAGGGAAAGCAGCATTTTTCTTCTGCATAGTGGTTCAAAGTTATATTAAATCAATGTGCAGTTGTAAACTTTTGAAAAAACAACCATAAGGTTTTGTTCAGTTACCAACATTTCAGAGTTATGAACAGCCTCCATTTCTGAGGTGTTCATAATGTTGGGGTTCCACTGTGATAGACATTGTTATAAAGATGTTTTGAGTCCCCTTTCTCTTCTCCACAGCATCATGTGCATCTAAGGCCAGCTTTACATATACTGATAGATACATGGTAAGTATTTAGCATCTTTTACTGAAGTAACTGAAAGTTAACTCTGCCCCAGATAAATTTTGTTCATCTTTGAAAATATTGGGAATGAGGTTAAATGATGCTGTAATATTCCCAAAGATACAGTACAGCCTACCAGACATAGCATGTCCAGGAAGTTATGTTACAGCAGATTGGTTTGTCGTGCCAATATGTATGTAATTTTCATCTAGTAGCTGGAATTCCATTTCCAGGATATATAGTCACAACTTTCTTTTATGTAGTATTAACTACGTTTGGCACCATTTCCTCCATTGAGATGGGCAAGGACTATTTGCTCTATAGTGCACCATGGATTTATTTTAAATTTTAACTGTCAGCCCACAAGTCTAAATAAGTGTTGAGAAATATTCTAAAATGTTATCTCCAGAGGACAAGTGATAGCTAATAATAAATGCATCACAGGTTCACTCATCATAGGATGACTCTCTGCGGTCAAATCTGGGGATTAGATCTACTCACATCTGATGCCTCTTCCTTGTACATTGCTCCTCTATCTTTGGGACTCAGGGTGATCCCTCTTCATAACTCAGCCCTCAAGTCAGGATATTCTAGTCCTCCCCTTCCAGGATAGGAAAGTTCCACTGTTCTAGACAGTCTTCCCCTGGCTAGTATGAGAACCCAAGCTTACCCACAGCTCCAAGTTCAAGACCAGAAATCTTCTGTTCAGCAACTATTGTCTGCTTGCTCCCAGATCTTGTCACTATTGCCTCTGGAGTCCTAGCTATTTGCTGCTCTAGCCCCTACTACCCAGGTTGAGCAGCCCAAAACTTCCTCCTTTCAGGGAATAACTATAAGCTATCTCCCTCTTTGACTTCTTTCTAGACATTATAATCTCAAATACCCCCAATTGACTAGAGAGACTGCTTCCCCTGTAGTCCTCTGCTGGTCTCAGCTTGCTATGTTTATATAAGCTCTGGCTGCATCTGCTCAACTTGGCATCATCTGGCTCTTCCACAGATGCAGCCTATCAGGTTAATTATCCTAACAACCTGTTCTGCCTTGTGTGGGGTAACAATGTCAACAGAATTGGCATCAAGGGTAAACTGAAATGGCCAACACTATAAGAACAAAATAGAAGGGCTTTCAAGAAGCAGGAAAAATAATAAAAATGCATGTAACATTTCCTCATGCAAAGGAAAAACACCATGCATTAAAATAGGAATAATTAACTAGAGTTATCTGCTTGAAGCATGGGAATCATTCAGTTTGTTTGTACACACAGTGTAATAACTGAAGTTTTATGATACCAACTGAACTAGATTCTTTCATATCCTTAATTCATTATCCATCTACACAACTGGCATAAAAATGTCAGGAAAATGTATGTCATTCACGTTTTGTAGCTTCCAAACTAACCTTTTTTTAAAGTAACATTTGAGAAGCAATGTTGAAAATGTGTAAAAGATGTGTTGCCAAATGCTACACATTTATACATGCTAATAAAAACTTAGCTCTTTATTATGACAGACACTTCATTAAGTATTAGATTGTTAACATAATTAAATGCATACAGAAAACAATTTTATAAAAATAATAAAACTATTAAGTATTAAAGATTTTGGGCTAAATTCTGCTCTCATTTAAATACAGTCAGCTTCCCTGAAGCCTGTGTCAATGGGGTTGCATAGAAGAGTCTGAATGTGGTATTATACAGCACAGCACAGATTGTACAGCACACTGAAGTTATAATAACTGGACTTGTTATAATATAATAACTGCAGCATATTAGGCTGCATCAGTAGGAGTATTGCCAGCAGATCGAGGGATGTGATAATTCCCCTCTATTCGACACTGGTCAGGCCGCATCTGGAATACTGTGTCCAGTTTTGGGCTCCTCACTACAGAAAGGATGTGGACAAATTAGAAAGAGTCCAGCGGAGGGCAACAAAAATGATTAGGGGGCTGGGGCACATGACTTATGAGGAGAGACTGAAGGAACTAGGCTTATTTAGTCTACAGAAGAGAAGACTGAGGGGAGATTTGATAGCAACCTTCAACTACTTGAAGGGTTGCTCCAAAGAGGAGGGAGCTAGGCTATTCTCGAGGGTAACAGAGGACAGAACAAGGAGCAATGGTTTCAAATTACAGCTGGGGAGGTCAAGGTTGGATATTAGGAAAAACTTTCTCACTAGGAGGGTGGTGAAGCATTGGAATAGGCTATCTAGGGAGGTGGTAGAATCTCCATCTTTGGAGATTTTTAAGGCTCGGTTAGACAAAATCCTGGCTGGGGTGATTATGGGGGAATGGTCCTGCTTTTTAGCAGGGGGTTGGACTAGATGACCTCGTGAGGTCCCTTCCAACCCTATTATTCTATGATTCTATGACATCTTCACAGAGAGTAGAAAAGTAAGTCTTTAGTCCTTTTGTTGACATTTATCCGATCCAGATGTATAGTTTCCAACTGCAAGAGCCAACCCTAGCCTGTCTGGTATCTATGGGTCACTTTTTTTTTTTTTTTTGAGATGTATAAAAATAACTCTTCTGTATGGCAATTCATATAGCCACAGAGGCCCACTCAACACCTGGTGAAATATTACATTTTTCTATGGAATAAGATATAACATGTAAGAGTAATACATGCATGTAGTGGGATAATTGCCCCACTCTGGTGCTGAAGGGATTAAAAGTCTGGGACGGGAGTAACCAATAGGAGCAGGCAGCGGCAGGGCCAATCTGGGCCCAGGGGCCTGTATAAAGACACAGCTGCAGCCTCTGCCCTGGGAAGTTTTCCCCTGACTTGAGAAGAGGAAGGTTGTGTTGTTGGCTAGGCTGTAGGCAACAGAACCCTAGACAGCTCACTGTGATACTGCTGGGTTTGGCTAGTCTGCAGCCTTCATACATGGGTGACAGGTACCTGGGGAGGTGTGGATATTGCCCAGGGTACCTTGTGAGGTGCAGACCAAACAGGAGTGAGATGATTGAGGTGGCACTAGGATTGAGTACGTAGGGTCCCTGGGCTGTGACTCAGAGAAGTGGGTGGGTTTGTGTCCCACCTGCTTCCCCCAGGCTGCCAGTGGACAGAGTGGCTGCAGGTGAGTGATGAATAGACAATGGTAGCTACTGATACAAATGGGCTGCCCAGAACTCAACTATACCCTGAAAGGGGGGGACTAAAGGGACAAGCTGCAGGGCTGAGATCCTGCCCAGGACTGGAGAGAACTGTGGGAAAGATGGAGCACAGACCACTAGATGGTATGGTCACCTGAGTAATTCCCCAATTGCATCACCAGGAGGTGCCCGTGTCGTGGGTCATGTGCAGTGACTTACAATACAGGAAATCAGAAACATTTGATAGACTTCAAACACTGAACCTTTCCATGTAATTCTAATACTTATCCTATCATAATTAATCCACAAATGAGGTAGAAAACTTTCAGCTATGTCTCTATAGTGTCTAATTGAAATATCAGGACCTTGGCATGAGCTGTTGCCTGGTCTGCCAGCCTCACAATGCTATATAACGTTAATAATATCTTCTATAGTGCATTTCAACCATAGTTCTCAAGTTGCTTCACAAAGGTCAGTATCTTTATCCATTTATGGGGAGGTTGTGGTGCAGCAAAGAAGTGATTTGCTCAAGGTAATCCAGCAAGCCAAGGGTACAGCCAAGAAATTAACCCAGGTCTCCCAAGCCCTAAGCCAATGCTCTAAATACCAGGCCACAATATTTACTATAATGTGGTGATTCCCTAGTGCTCTCATGGCTTCTTAGTGGGGTTGGAAAATAGTGTAGCAAAAGACAGTTCAGGGGTTGTGCTTATGTACACCAGGAGACTAGACCAACGTAGCATAGTCCCAGATTCAGGACAGGACAAAGAGCAGTTTTGCATCTGCCAAATTTGTCAAGCCTGAGGATATGGCACTTAGATTTTGTTTGTATGTTTGTTTTAAAAAACCCTCAATACCTATATAAGGTTGAGTGAGGTAATTTCTTCTATTGGGCCAACCTGTTCAGTTGAAAGAGACAAGCTTTCAAGCTACACAGAGTCTCCTTCAGGTCTTGGAAAGATACACTCACTTTGTCCCGCTAATATATCCTGGGACCAACACAGCTGCAAAGTCTGACTGATGATACAGCTGTCTTTCAGAAGATAGCCATTAGGGTTGACAGATTCAATTTATTGCCTTTCAACACATAACCCTGGTTCTTAAGAGTACTTTTGACAGTGCAATTGTGCTGAGATAAGCAGCTTCTATATCACTGGAGAATTCACACACAGTTAACCGGCACTGGCTTCTCTTATTTTGAATTTACTGTATGGCCAAAACCTTGGGGAAATATAAGATATTTTGATAAAAGTAAAGAATTATATTCTATATAAGTTCTTTTACTGTGCACATCACATAGTATCAAAGCATTCTTCAATAGTTATTAAACCAGCATGATTATCATCTGTAAATTGTTATTTGTTCTCTCATCCTCTCCTCAGAGAGAAGTATGCTCAGTGAAGTGTTTTGTTTTGGTAGGATTTTTCTTTTTAATCTATATGTTGCTACGTGTTTACTATTGAAGGCAGGTCAAAGAACCATGCACTTGGGAATGCAAGATAGTGAGGTTTGTGATAATCCGTAGTTTTTCTGGGAGTTCATTCTACAGTCTTGGACTGATATGTCTGTCTCCCACGCAGAGAAGCTTTACCCTTATTACAGAAAATTCCACGTGTCAGAGGAGCAAAGTTATTGACCACCACCTTGATCCTGGAGGTTAAAGCACTCTTTTAGATAACCTGGAGGCTGGACATTGAGTGCCTTGAAGATGATGACTGAGACCTTGAATGTGAATTAATAGTCAGTACTTTTGAGATATGTAATAGATGAGAGGAAAATAAATCAAAACACTCAAATATTCAATGTGAAGTAAATAACTGGAAAGCAGTAATGTGAAAAACTAAGAGTTGTGATGACTAATTGGTATAAATGCACGTGCAGAGTGTTCTGTTTCAGGAAATAATGCCTGTTTAACACAAATTAAAGTCATTGGATGGTAACTGAAATGATTAAGTGTCTGAAAAATGATTTACAGCATATAGATTAAGGTTTATACAGTGTACCTTGTGAAATGACAAATATGGGAATATTCATGTATGAAGCATTCCTTATATGATGCTGCATATACGAAGGATGTAGAAAAACTGTTTAGAATGCTATAATATTAAATAACTAGGTGTAATGGATTTAAATTGAGGCAAAGTTAGTCAGATTGTTAGAAAAAAATGTCTTTCTAGTGAGGTCTGTTAGACAGTGTTCTAAGGGAAGCTGTGACTGTATCATTGCAGGAGTCAAATACAAAAATATCTCACGACAGTACCAAGAAACCCCAGTAACTGAGAAAATTCCTTCCTTATTATGGGGACAGACTAGAAGTCCCAAAGGAGGTTTTCATTGATTTTTATGGTCCTCACCAATCCAGAGTATGGTTTAATCACTTTTCACAAAATTTTAGAGCTGTGCCTAGTCACATGGCAAATCTTTCAAGAACACCCAGATTATTCAGGAAATAAATATTGCGGATTCAGTTTAAATCAGTACAGAATTTAGGGGCTAGGGTGGGTTTAACAATGCTGCTAGATGTGTTTTGTGGATAAGTTGAAACTCTGTATTTTAATCTATATTACTTGCATTAGAGCATTCCCTTTTTGTTCCAGCCAAGTTTCATATTTGATAATTATTTTTCACCTAAAATTCTGCCTTTATGCTCATAACAGTATTCTTTACCTGTCTCTTTGTAGTGCTGATGTGTGCTGACAAGAATGTACGATTCTTTTCAGATCCGAGCATAGTTCAGTGGTAAGTGAAAACCTGGAGGTTACAATGGACAAGAAGCTGGGTGAGTCAAAGGTGTGCCCTTATTGCCAAGAAGGTTAATGGCATATTGGGCTGCAATGGCAGGAAAGTGATTATTCCTCTATATCAGGCACAGGTGAGGCCTCATTTAGAGTCCTTTGTCCAGTGTTAGCCACCCCCCCTTCCCCCCCATGAAAGAAAGAATGTGGACATACTGGAGAGAGTCCAGTGGAGGACAACAAAAACAATTAAGGGCTGGAGCACATGACTTATGAGGTGAGGCTGAGAGAACTAGACTTGTTTAGTCTTCAGCAGAGAAGGGTGAGGAGGGATTTGATAGCAGTCTTTAACTACCAGAAAGGAGAGTTCTAGGGAAGATAGAACTAGTCTGTTCTTAGTGGTAGCAGATGACAGTACTAGGAGTAAGTCTCAAGTTGAAGTGAGAGATGTCTAGGTTGGATAGTAGGAAAAATGTTTTCACTAGGAAGGTGGTGAAACACTGGAATGGATGACCCAGGAAGGTGGTGGAATCTCCGTCCTTAAAAGATTTTAAGACCTGGCTTGACAAAGCTCTGGCTGTGATGGTTTAGTTAGGGTTGGTTCTGCTTTGAACAGGAGGTTCGATTAGTTGAGTTCCTGAGGTCCCTTCCATCCCATATCTTTTTTGACTCTATGAAAAGACTCCTGATTCCATTCAACAAATCATTTTAAAAATCCTTTGGAATCCATTTAGGGAAAAATGATACTAGATCTAGTAAATAGAGAACACTACTTGTCTTCGTGCAAATGAATATTAATTATTTAAGTACTAACATAATGGTCTGTGCAAAGAACAAAGCCATACTTATATTTGAAAAAAAAATACAAACAAAATATAAACCATAATATGTATAGCTATGACAATATATTAGACTCATTATATATTTATTTGTGTTGACCTCAGTGGAGTTTCTTCATTGCTATACCAGTGTAATTGAGACCAGTACCTAGCATTTGACCTGGATATTAGCCTACAAAAATGAACATAATCTGTATAGTATGCCACCATAACCATGTACAAATGATGGTTTTGCTTTTCTGAGCCTGTCACGGACTGGGCCCTCCTGAGTTTCCCCTAGGTGGGGAAAATCCAAGGGGCATGAGCGAGGAGGGCATCTCCATGAACTTACAAAGTAAAAACCAGCCCTCGGGGTCAGGGGTAATATAGCGTAGCAGCCACAGAGTCAGTAAACAGATCTCCAGGTTTAGGGCAGCACAGCCTAGCAGCCACAGAGTCAATACAGAGGCCCTTCAGGTTCAGGGCAGCACCTAGTCCTCACAGGGCACAGTGTCTGGGTATGAGGGCTCAGACCTTCCCACTCCACTGAGCCCCAGCCCAGGGCCTTATCGGTGCTGGGGTTATGGCACTCAGTCAGCTGGGATACATACTAAAACACACTGACTCTCAGCCATAGCAGCCCTGGATCCACAACCTGGGCCCCTTGGGCTACTTCCTACCAGAGCAGGGAGTTGTGCTCCAACATGATCTCGGTCCATGCCTCTTCACCTCCAATGTGGGCCACTAGCTGCTTCTCTGGAGGTTCCTGGAGTCCACCAGCCATAGTCAGCACCTGCAGGTCAGCTTCAGGGTGGACATCACAGGGTGGCTGCCTCAGGAGGCTTCCTTCAGGGTTCCTCTCTCCCACCACCTGAGGCTGAGGAGGAGCTTCCAGCATAATTCCTCCCTCCTCATCAGTCAACTGAGACTGAGCTGAGCTGCTCCCTTTTATACTAGGGCAACAGTCTGAGCATGCCTAGCAGGGTTTAAGGGGTGGAACTTCCACCACCCACAGAATTTGCTGGGCTTCTTTAGTGAAGGGTAGCTATCACAGAACCCCTTACACAAATGCAAACTCACTGAATTCAGCAAGGCATCATGGTTATGATGCAGAGCAGAATTAGGCTCCAAATATTAAAGTTATTAAACAGAAGGAAAAAGCAAAATTATTCCTACTAAAAGTTTGGAGCCTTTCTGATACAGTCATTCACCATTAGTATCATAGGAAATAGTACACTTTCCTCCATTGTTTACAGAAGAAGTAAATATTCTTTGTCAATTAGACTCTCAGTCATTGAACTCTAAACAGCTGGTGGTATATAATCATCCACAATTAAAATGATACTACACTACCTCATAGGTTTCTTTTTTTAATTTCCACATGTTCACTAATTTTTCTGCCATAAAACTATCTTATCTTGCCTTATCTTGCTAAATAAAACTAGGAGAGCTGGTACAACAAGCTGAAATAATAATGTCACTTAAGCATCACCATCTGCTTATAGTTCAGATTTAATGTCTAAGCGACATGGGTTAATTATTTTTCCCTGTAAAAGGTGAAGTGTGTTGTCTATCTTTGAATACCACTGCTACCTAAACCAGTACACAGCACAATTAATTTGGGGTGTAACTTTAAAAGTTTTTAATATTTGTCTCTTTTTTGGTCACTCTACGAAGTACATGAAAATAAATATCTTCTAAACAATCTATTTTTCAAAGAATATATTAATAATGTGTGCATTAATGCAGAATTCCACATAGTTTTAGAACACAACAACTACACATAGCTCTGATTTGGTTACCAAATACCATTCAATGTTATCCCCTATTTTCTGTAGTTAACTGAAACCTCATAAAAGGTATTAGAGAGATAGTGATAGAACTGGTACAGACAGCATGGACAAAGGAATACATGCTTCACTGAGCTAATCCATAAATGCATCATAAACCTGAAGCAGAGTGACCAGTAGCAGCCACCCCTAGGGTGTAACCAGCCCTAAAAAGAGAAGGTAGTTTCATTTCCCATTCCATTCAGTCACAGGCATCTCAGCAAAGGTTGCCAACAATGATGCCACTTACTGCCAGATATTACTTGCACCAATGAAAATTCAGAGTGACCCCACTGAAGCTAATGGAACTATAGCAACATAAGGCTTGTTTGAGAAGATAGTCAGGTTCCAAGGGTATGCCTTTACTGCAGTTTCACATCATGAAGAAATTTTCAGCATATGTATTTCCTAGGTGATTTCAAGTATTTATTCACAATACAACAGCTTCAGTAGAAGAGACTGAGAGAGTTTCCATTAGACTCAGTGGTAAAAGCACTCTCCTGAGAGGTGGAAGACCCCAGTTCAAGTCCTTTTTCATTCTCAGTCTGTGAAAAGAATTGAGCCTGGGTCTCCCTCATCCCTAGTGAGTGCTTCAACCACAAGGCTCAAAGTTATAAGGTGGGCACCATCTCCACTTCCTCCAGCTGTGGTATGAGAAGCAATGTATGTGCCTGAGTCACCAGACTCCAGAAGATGGATTCCCATAGCAGAGAGAGGTGTCGCTCAGTAGTGTAGATGTATGAACCTAGGTCTGAGAAAGGAGTGAAATGCAATACACCACCTCTTCCATGGCTTCCCCCATTGGTTAGTATCACCATTTCCACCTACGTGCTGGTTTTATGTATTGCATTTTTAGGTGCCTTTCTTTCCAAAGCATTTTATAGGCAGCCTAGGCACCTAATCAAACCTATGGATCACAATGTTGTTCCTGTGGTTTTCTAGGTGCCTAAAAGTTAGGTGTTATGACATTTGGTATCTCAGAGTGTGTCTACACTGGCAAGTTAGGTCAACTTAAGTCAACCTAAACAAAGTCATGTCCACACTGGCCTTTTATTGAGTTGACTTAAGCATTTCCTTAAGTCGACTTAAGGAAAGTTCAAGTCGACTTAATAAAACCTATTTTTAGGTTGACTTCAGCCTTAAGTCAAGTCCTTAAATCAACTTAAAGCCAGTGTGGACGGGGATTAGCGCCTAACTTGACCTTATTAAGTCAACTTAATAAGGTCGACAAAGGGTATATCTACACTAGAAAAGTTAAGTCTATATTGTTAAGTCAACTTAAAGTCGATCTTATTAAGTTAACTTAACAAAGTCAACTTAACTTTTCTAGTGTAGACATAGCCTCAGTGACTAAGTCCCTTTGTGGATCTTGGCCTTAGTGACTTCTTTCGGCTAATACAACATGATAGTCTTGTGTCTACTTCAGGAACGTTCATGGGCAGCAGGAAAAATAGGAGCATAGCAAACCACATACAACTTCTCTTTCATATGTAAGTTGGTTCGACTAACCATTTATAGAATAAGTCATTAATTGGTTTCTAAATCCAAATTACCCAGAAACATTTTCCTTTTGTCATACAAAATTTCTGTTAACAAAAATAGTGTTTTATTTTTTTTCAGGTTTATTTTTCCCTCACTATTATCAGGACAGCCAGAGCCAATAAAGAAATGAAAGAGTAACAAAAGCTCCCATTAGGTTAAGCTATTTTTTTTAATAATTAACTGAACCAACCAAAAATGAATAACTCACTACATTTTACTGAAAAAAGTATAATCCCCTTTTATTAATCTAAACGTCAAAATATTGCCTGATCACAAGGAAATATTCCCCATAAATTAAAAAAAGGTCTAACCTAATTATATTTTCTTCCTTTCTGGCTAAAGTAAGCAGAAATTAGAAGCAATCAGTTCACAAACAGGTGGGTATTTCCTTGGATAAAGTCATATTCCAAAGTCATATTTCTGTTAAATTACTGTTTTTGCTTGACCCTTATTTCTCTTTAAAAATGCAAACTGCATCACATTTGTGTTCTTCAAAAGTCACTTTTCTTTGTTTTACTCCTTTATTTAAGCACTTTATAATTTTCAAGCAGAACTACTTTTACCTTGGAAAAAAAATCATAGAATCATAGAATAATAGGGTTGGAAGGGACCTCACGAGGTCATCTAGTCCAACCCCCTGCTAAAAAGCAGGACCACTCCCCCTAAATTATCCCAGCCAGGGTTTTGTCTAACCGAGCCTTAAAAATCTCCAAAGATGAAGATTCTACCACCTCCCTAGATAGCCCATTCCAATGCTTCACCACCCTCCTAGTGAGAAAGTTTTTCCTAATATCCAACCTTGACCTCCCCAGCTGTAATTTGAAACCATTGCTCCTTGTTCTGTCCTCTGTTACCCTCGAGAACAGCCTAGCTCCCTCCTCTTTGGAGCAACCCTTCAAGTAGTTGAAGGTTGCTATCAAATCTCCCCTCAGTCTTCTCTTCTGTAGACTAAATAAGCCTAGTTCCTTCAGTCTCTCCTCATAAGTCATGTGCCCCAGCCCCCTAATCATTTTTGTTGCCCTCCGCTGGACTCTTTCTAATTTGTCCACATCCTTTCTGTAGTGGGGAGCCCAAAACTGGACACAGTACTCCAGATGCGGCCTGACCAGTGTCGAATAGAGGGGAATTATCACATCCCTCGATCTGCTGGCAATACTCCTACTGATGCAGCCTAATATGCCATTGGCCTTTTTGGCAACAAGGGCACACTGTTGGCTCATATTCATCTTCCCGTCCACTATAACTCCCAGGTCCTTTTCTACAGCGCTGCTACTTAGCTGATCGGTCCCCAGCCTGTAGCAGTGTATGGGATTTTTCCGTCCTAAGTGCAGGACTTTGCACTTGTCTTTGTTGAACCTCATGAGGTTTCTTTCGGCCCAGTGTTCCAATTTGTCCAAGTCTCTCTGGATCCTGTCCCTGCCCTCCAGAGTATCTACCATTCCCCCCAACTTGGTGTCATCCGCAAACTTACTAAGCACGCAGTCTATTCCATCATCAAGATCATTAATGAAGACGTTGAATAGAACCGGCCCCAGGACCGACCCCTGGGGCACTCCACTCGTTACCGGTTGCCAAACAGACATCGAGCCATTGATTCCTACCCGCTGAGCCTGTTGATCTAACCAGTTTTCGATCCACCTTATGGTCCACTCGTCCAACCCATACTTCCTTAACTTGCCGACGAGAATGCTGTGGGAAACCGTATCAAAAGCCTTGCTAAAGTCAAGGTATATCACGTCAACGGCTCTTCCCGCATCCACAAATCTAGTCATCTCATCATGGAAGGAAATCAGGTTGGTCAGGCACGATTTGCCCTTGGTGAATCCATGTTGACTGTTCCTGATCACTCTATTTTCCTCCAAGTGTTTCAGGATGGATTCCTTGAGGACCTGCTCCATGATTTTCCCAGGGATTGAGGTGAGGCTGACCGGTCTGTAGTTCCCCGGATCCTCCTTTTTCCCTTTCTTAAAGATAGGTACTATATTTGCCTTTTTCCAATCCTCCGGGACCACCCCCGTTCGCCACGAGTTCTCATTCTATTCTATTGAAATCTATTGAAACATCAAGAACACAGAGATTTTATTTAAGTTCTTTCAGTTTAGATACAATCCTATACCTAGAAAATACATTTTTAAGATGCAAATTATCTTGGAAGATGCATTAAAAGATGCACTCACGTTATTTGTATAGAATAAAACCTGCTATCTCAAAGAACTCTTAGCATTAAAAACACAATATAGAAATATTATTGAATAGACTTTATACAATGTCCTAATTAAAGTGAAAATATTTCCTTTAAGGTTTCATTTTAAAGTAGTTTTAGAATACAAATTAGCAGGAATGGTTTCTTAAATATCAAAAACTATATTTGCATGGATGCCTCCACATACACATGCAGAAGACAGCTTAATTCTGGTTTCAGAAACTGCTGGATTATGCTTTAGGTTGTTATCTTTTCTTAGTAAACTCTATCAGGCTGCTAAAAGGTGATGTGCATCTTCTCAGGTACATCACACCTAACAGGTCATTTCAGTGTGTGATCTAACCCATTCAATTTCTGATCCCTCCCTTCTATTAGGCACTAAAACTGCTGAACATCAGATTTCTGCCACAGAGGTCCTTTGTGTGCATAAATCTTAGGTAGAACTGATATCGCTCACGCTATCAATAACACAGAAAATATGTACTTTAATCAAACAAGAAGTAAGGACACCTAATGGACTACAATGATACCCGGGTTTTTGGTTTGTTTGTTTTTTTCCTGTTGTACTAGCTAGTGGGTCACTGCTACCAGTCAATATTTTCTTAGAATTACATCTTGAGAGAAATTCTGAAATAAGTGTATTGTCTAATCTATGCTATGAGAGGAGTCAGGGAAACTGTAGTTGACTTGGAAATATTTTAGTGGCAGGACTATGTCTTAACATACACAAACAAACCAAAACCCTTATGGGAAAAATACTTGTTCTGCACAACTTGGTGGCTCCTCATCTTAAAAGAAATCTATGTATCTATGACCCATCCTTAAGTTGGGGGGAGGGCATTATCTGCTTTCCCTTGCCCCACACAACACACATACACACAATACTCTGACTATGTCTACACTGGCAAGTTAGTTCGAATTAAGGAGACTTAATTCGAACTAACTAAAGCCATGGCTACACTAGGTTTTAGTTAGTTTGAATTAAGGGCTTCCTTAATTCGAACTAATAAGTTCGAATAGGGTATTCGAACTAAAGGGTTAATTCAAACTAACTAGTTTGAATTAACCAATGTGGCCATGTTAATTCGAACTAATTTCTTATTTGAACTAACAGGCCATTGAAATGAATGGGGATCACTAATTCGAACTAAGCAACTAAGTTAATTCGAACTAACTAAAATTAGTTCGAATTAGTTCGTTCAAACTAACTAATTCGAACTAATTTTAGCAACTGTAGACATAGCCATAGACTTTAAGGTCTGAAGAGACCAGTACGATCATCTAGTCTGACCTCCTGCAAAATGCAGGCCTCCTGCTCCCACCCACTCCAGCTATAGGCCACCAACCTATGACTGAGTTATTTACCATGATTTAAAGACTTTAAGATACAGAGAATTCACCGGTAGGTGAGCCATGCCCTGAGCTACAGAGGATTTAGTTCATAATGAAAATGTCTTTTATTACACTTTCAAGTATTTCTAATTTTTGTTTTTTTCAGAACTATACCACACACATATACTTTAGCTATTTAGTTCTTTTATGGAAGGCTAATAAAACAGCATACACTATAGATTCAGTTCTATAAATATTCATCCACATATTTTCTGTTCTCCCATGTATTACCCTATTTACATCAATGAGGTCATACACATGAGCAAAGTTAAGTAAGTATATGAAAAACGGGACTTCTCAAATTTCTTAACTAGGATTTTGGGTTTTGCTTTGTTCCAAAGTGAGTTTTAGGGTGAATTCTATCATTTGTGGGAGAGCCTTATTCCTGAAATAAAATAAAATTTTAAAATAACATAAAATAACATTTATTCAGTACCACTTCTTCAGGTTATCGAAATAAACATTTACAAAGTCTCAAAGACTGCTTCTGTCTCCTATTTTTGAAAATTAGCTCTTCATTTTTCTTCAAGTCACATTCCATTTATAAAAACTTTCTTGCTTCTCTTACAATGGCAAAGAAAGCAATGGAGATCCTTAATTACATAAATCTAAATGCCCACACAATCTTATGATTGCACATACATATGGGTGATTTTGCATATTATTCGTGCATAACTAGCTCTTTTAGAGTAATTCATTGTGTCTGAGGGTAATTACCCATACAAACTGAGAAATACACAAGCAATTTAAAATACACATCAGGGTTAATACTGCCCTAATCTCCAATTCCCTTGACCCTGACTTATTGATGGCCATTACTAGCAACTAAAATTACAGTGATTTGCACAGTTATTTCTTGTTTAGCATGCTGTGAATATGCATATCCATGTACTTTGTTTAGCTACTATATGCCTATGCTCTGAATGGCTCTTGTAACCAGAATATTTGTCATCAACAAAGATATTGTCTCAGCATCTCAAAGTCCTTCAGCTGAAATGAAAAACTCTAATATTTACCTGAAAAAGAAGGTTAAAAGTAATCAACATCAAAGGGTGCGTCTACACTTACAAATTAAGTCGATTTAAGATTGCTTAAATTGGCTTCATTTAATCTGTGTCTACGCTATATTTTCCTTAAATCGATTTAAGCAGCAGCTTAAGTCAATTTAAGGAAAATTAAAATCGATTTTATAAAACCTAGTATAAAGTCAACTTTACTGGCTAAGTCAACTTTATTAAGTTGACTTAGTCAGTGTAGACGCGGATTACCCCAAGTCAACTTTAAGTTGACTTAAAGGGCTCCAAGGCTCCCCCACTGTTCTCCCTGCCAGGGTGGCTGGCACAGACAGAGCCTGGCGTGCCCCCCCACAGGGCAGGACAGAGCCCTGCCCACCCTGCTCCTATGCCCTGCCAGTGTCCCTGGCAAATGCTGAGCCCCCTGGCACTTGGCAAGGGGTGCTCCCCCTGCCACTGTGGATGAGTCCCAGGTCCACCTACCCCCTAGAAGTCAACTTAGGCATCCAGTGTGGACACTCTAAGTCAATTTGGCAGGGTCCTAATTAAGTCGACTTAATTTTTGAGTGTAGACACACTAAGTCGACTTATTTGGCCAAGTATAGACATAGCCAAAGATAATGCAGCTCTGCAGAATGGGAAACTGATTTTTAAAAATCTAAAGCCTTTGCCATATTTTCTTCCTGATCTTTATTCCTTTCACATTCAGTTCTTCTTTACTTCCTACAAGTCAGAAAGCTCTTGTCTGAGAATAACTATCATGTACTTTCCTTTGTGCTGATTATTTATCTGGCGGGATTAGAGCTTTCCCTCAAACTATGTTTCTATGTTTTGAATCACAATATACATAAATTGCAGTAAGTATCAGGAGAAGAAAATTGAAGACCTATATGGAGGGAATGGACAAAGAAGAAAGGGAAGCCAGGGGATTTATGCTTTCTTGTTTGTTAAAACAGTTTACAATTTAACAGTATTTTCTTTTGACTTGGTAAAGTCAGTAGGTGAAATTAATCAACCCCTATCATGCAAGAGGTCATATATTAAATTATAATAATGGTCCCCTCTGGCCATAGATTTAATCTGAAATGTTATCTTCACACTACTTGGTCGAGATTTTCAAAAGTAACTGTTGATTTTGGGGTGGCTCAATGTTTGGGTATTCAATTTGATAGATTCTGAGTTTCTGAAAGTTCAGCGCAACAATGCACTGAAAAGCCTATAAAACCTGTCTAATATTGGGCACTCAAAATCACTAGTCTTGGATAATCTTGCCTCTTGTTTCTTAGGAAGCAAGAATATACTGGTCTTTACAGGTCTATGCAAGAAAACCCATCCTGGAAAAAATTTCTTCCTAATCCCTTCAATGAAGTCTTGGTTTATGATCTGAAGCCAGAGGGTTTACGTCCTTTATACATTTTTATCTTATCAGTAGATGTCCTAATCAGCTATGTAAATACCTTCTCTTTCTAATTGTAAGTTCTTTGTCTCAATGTTATCGTGTGGTTCAATAGATAAATTATAGTTGTGTAAAAAAGTGTTTCTTTTTATCAGTTTTAAATATACTTCCTTTCAGTTTCATTGAATACCTCCCACCCCGTTCTCCTATTACCAAAAGGTAAATTTGTCCTAATTTGTTTCCAGTCTAACCATGCTCAATGTTTCTGATCCCTCTTCATAAAGAAGTCTTTCCATACTTCTAAAATTTATTTTCAATGCTGATATTGTGTTCAGTTCTTGTAAATCTATCTATTTTGATAGTCAATAGGACTGAATGCAACATTCTAAGTGACAACATATTCATAGAATGTCATCATAATATGTTCAGTATTTTATGTCTCATTCTCTCCACATCCTAAGTTTTTTCTTTGTCTTTGGCTATTGCTTCTAGACATTTAAGCAGACATGTTCACTGTAGTATCTGCAGTGATGGTAATACTCAGGTAATACAGTTGATTTAGAACTAAGCATTTTGGAAGAATATCATATTTAGTGAGACCTGAACAAAAGAATGCCCCATACGCCACCCAGAAGTCTCCATGCCAATGTATTGAGTACAATTCTTTCCCATCTTTAGTGGGAAACCATCTCCGTCAAGAAACCAATATATTTTCTCTCTCACAAAATTACTAAAACAGTCATCAAGTTTAGAAAAGTTGTTGAAGCCATTACACTGTTGAAATATAATTTGCAATTTGTTTTAAAACTTTTATTGCTATGAAAGAGATATGATTAATGGTTTTTATGTTTTATCATTGAAAGGGTAATTGAATTAAAAAGCAAGATTTTCTTATGCTCAGCTAAAACCAATTAGCTGTTTTTATTGACTTTTTCATGCTTTAATGGTATGTACATGGAGAAATGGGAATCAAACAGATGTTACTAGCAGAGAACAAAACATTAATAATTAATTATTTCATTTTTCATATGTTTTTCTACATTTCACAGAAATGAATTTTATAATTTCTTTGTATTCTCCAAACACTTTGGAGCGTGATGCTGTTCTACTTACTCAGACAAAACTTGTGTTGAAGACAATGAAGATTTTATCTGAATAAGGATCAGGATTTTAAGCAATATAAGGCTTTACCTATTCTTTAGACCTTCAATCTTTTATTGAAGTGCATGTAACTGGACTCTTGTGCTAGGGGAGAACACAAGTGAACCCATAATCTCACCATTCAGGACTTTGGAGCAGTCTGATAATACCTGCAGGGAAGCTGCTGTAAATTGGGCCACCTCTGGGACTATTCTGATTTCCTTTGCCCCTGCTGGTCCTTGGTTGTGCTTATTGTGCTGTGTGTTTGAGGATTCTGCTGTCCCTCTCCTATGAGCACAATATGAACACAAGCTAGAAAAGGATTTTAAAATATAGCATTTGGGCTGACAAGCAGGGAAAATTTCTATTGCAATAAAACAGATGGGCTATGTCTACACTTACAAAAGCTAACTTAATTAATTTAATTCAAACTAGCATGGCCCCACTAGAATGCTAGTTCGAACTAGCCATGTCCATGCAGGGCACTTGCTTAGTTCGAATTAATCAGTTGCATGAAGGTCACTCTGCCGATTAGTTCGAACTAAGCAGTTAGTTTGAACTAATATGGCCACATTGACTTAATTCGAACTAACTATTTCGAATTAAGGGTTAGTTCGAACTAAGCAATCAAATTTATTAGTTTGAATTAAGGAAACCCTTAATTCGAACTAATGAAAGCCTAGTGTGGCTAAGGCTTAAGTTAGTTCGAATTAAGCTTCCTTAATGTGAACTAACTTGCCAGTGTAGACATAGCCATGGATAATAAACAATGTCCACAAGGGGGAGAGAAGTTAAAGCCTTTTTTTTTTTTTTTTTCTGTATGTCAAAATTTATTTTACCATTAAATTAGCACAATCCCTTTCCTTCACCTAAAGATCCCAACTTATCTTAAATATTGTTTTAGATTAATCTTAAAAGGTTTTCCTGACAGTATGATTTAAAAGTTAATAGTCCACCACTACTCTTTTTACATAAAAATAAATTAAGGCATCATTTCTGATTAGCAGGAACAATGGCCAAATGCTCACCTTCTGCTTTTACAATATTCCAGAATGGGGGGAAGGATAAGCAGAGCTAAATGGAGATGATATTTCTGCAGGTCTCTTACCTCCAGCAGGCTAGGGACTCTATTGTATCTTTAGAGTGGGGTTTCCAGCATTCATTTTGGAGCACTTCTGAAAAATCAGCCTTAAAGGCATTGGACCATAACATGGAGTCACAGTCTCAGAGAAAATTCTAGTGGTCATGGTGCCTATTGAAGTTCTCCAGACTGCAGGAGCTATTTACTGTCCCTGCCAGCCGGTAGAGGATCTTGGGGAGCAGCTGCCACACACACACACACGCTAGCGAGGTTTGAATTAATGTGTTTTTATTGGGGGTGAACAAGGGTAAATGGAATGGGGCGGTGAGGTGTATAGGGGTTACTGGGAGATGGGTCTTTCTATTGAACAGTATAGTGTCACAGTGGGAATCGATGTAAACCAATGTAAATTAATATAAACCAATGTAAATTAATATAAACCAATGGGGTTTTTTACAAGCATAAACATACAAGGCAACTGTATCAATGAGAGAGTGAGGTTAAGGGAAATGGCCAGGGAGTATGGGCAGGCAGTAGCAGAGGGGTAAGGAAAGAAAACACAGCAGCAGAGGCTGCAGTAGCAGAGGCTGCAGTAAGCCTTGAAGCCCTGCAGGGGGAGACCTGGAGTAGTCAGTCTGCAGGCCAGGTGAGGAGGCACTGAAGACGGGCTGGAGCGTGCTTGAAGCAGACCAGGTAAGCACACTCAGAAGGTGGGGGCAGGATAACACATGGAGGGAGTGAAACAGACTAGGGAAGCACACTTAGAAGGTGGGGGCAGGGTGGTAACACGTGGAGGGAGTGCGTGGGGAAACTGGGCAAGGGAATGGAGATAAAGAGGGGGTCTAGGGTGGATCTGGGAGGGGGGTTGAGGGGAAGACCAGACAGGGATTTCGGGGGGCAGCAACGGAGGGCAGCGGCTAGCAGAGAGCGGGTTTGGGGAGCCGGGGAAAAACAGCGTGGGGGGGGGCAAAGGGGAGGCAACAGAGAGCGGCAGCTAGCAGAGAGCAGGTTCGAGGAGCCGGGGAAAAACGGCAGAGGGGCAACAGAGCAGAGAGCGGATTCGGGGGCGGCAGAGGGGCAATGGAGCAGAGAGTGGGTTAGGGGAGGCGGCAGAGGGGCTGCAGAGGGACGGCAGAGGGGCTGCAGAGGGATGGCAGAGGGGCAATGGAGCAGAGAGTGGATTCGGGGGGTCGGGAAAAGCAGCAGAGGAGGAGGAGGTGGTTCGGGGGAGGCACGGAAAGGATCTTAACAAAGCTATAACAGGGAACAATAATAAAACTTAATCTAACAAAGATAAAACTAAGGAGAAAAAAACCAACAGCAAATTAAAGGTAAAACTTACAATGTTAAACTTAACACACCAATCAGCAACAATTTAACAGCAGTCGACTTGCTAAGCAGCAGACTTGCTAAGCAGCAGCAATTCAGCAGCAGCAGCTGACTTGCAATGGTGAAATTTAATAACAACTTACAATGAAACTTAACACAGCTAGGGCAACCAGTATAATAAACTTAAACTTAGTAACAACTTACAATGAAACTTAACACAGCTAGGGCAACCAGTATAAGAAAACTTAACACAACTAAGATAATACACTAACAAAACTAAGCACAGTGTGAGGGTGGAACAGCTGGGAGCAGGGAGCTCCGGGCAAGGTCCCCAGAGGCAAACAGCTCAGCAGCGGCACGGCTTATGCTGCCACGGTGGAAAGGAACCGCAGAGCAGGAGGGGGTCTCTGTTACAGACCCCGAGGTAAATTTAGAGAGAGTTTGAGAGGGGGGAATCTTACCAATCCCCAGGAGAGCAGCAAGGACAGAAACTGAGGCAGCAGCAGCATAGATGAGTGCAGAGAGGACTCGGTTCTCGTAGTTCATAGCTCGTGGTTCAGGAGAAGATTCGTTGTTCGTGGGGGGGGGGTTAAAACGGGGGTACGCTCAATTAAATAGCCGGGAGCAGAGAAAGGTCCCCCAAAGACCCTGGGGTGATCAGGCCAGGAGGCAGTGCAGGAACCTATTCTGGGGTCTGGCCCCAAAAATGTCTGGTTTTAAAGGCAAACTCAGGCAGCTTCCCGCCAGTAACTCTGATAGGCTTCCTGAATTACAGGGGCGGAGAGAGGGCAGGGAAAACTGTCGGACAAGTCCGGGCAGAGTCTTGGGCTGCAGGTATGTGACTCATAGTCACAGGTGTTGGTGTGTGACTCATGCCCTTTGTGAAAAACAAGCCACTCTGGTCTTGCATTCCTGGGCATTGTCCACCCTACGCTGAGCCAGGGCTGGAACAATAGTTAAGGGGCCTCCTCCCTAGGCAGGGCCATGGCACAAAAGAAGCTGAAAGAAAAGGGCCATTCCCATGAGCAGCCTGGGAGGGGTGGCCACACAAACAGGGGAGACAGAAACTGACACATGGGAACATCTGTCAGGGACATTTACCAGCATGGGTTGCAGTGTGTATTTTATTGCACGGCTAGCTTTCTCTATGTAAGGCTAAAGAAGTGCCTGGTCCCCAAATTTTTCCTGTGCCTTCTCACCCCAGTTGGATGGACTGTATTGGTGGCATTTTACTCTTGCAAAATTCTTATGCTCAACTGAGGCAGTTCCTCTTCTCTTCTTTTCAGATTCTTGTACCAACCCTGTCACCACAGTGTTACCTTAAAACTCCAGGACCTACAAGGCACTTTGCTGGCTTATGTATACTGACAATACCATTTCTAGCCTTACTTCTATAAGTGGGTAATTACTATTGTCTGTCCTAAAGAATTTACAAGAGTTTAACAGGGGTTCTTGTTTATAACCACTGAAAAGCTCCCTAGGCTTGCCTACCTCAGTTTACCCTTGAGAGGACATGAATGCAGCCCTCCATATAAAGGACTGACACTGAAAACGGCAAATTCTTCAAAACCAAATATCTCTTTATTAGTTACCAATTCTAAAATATTTAGGTTTTAAATTGAAAGTCATAAAGTAAAATATATAGAACTAAATGCTTAATACAATATAGAACGCTACAAATGATATGGTATTGCAATACAGCGTTCACCACTGCAATATGGTATTCCTTTAGCATAAGCTGCAGTGTTATGCATAAGACTGCAGCCCAGTATAACATACATACAAAGTAACAACATATAACATAAGGAAATCCTGCATACATATGTATGAATCCCTATCACACTGCAATGTCAGGGTTTATTACAATGTGGTAGGTAGCATATACTCATACAATAACATGACAATAATATTCTTAATAATCCTACAAGTTTTAATTCCACAAACTAACATTCTAATATTCCATATCATATATCAATAAATTATATACTTAACACTATCTAATATTAGTTAACATCCAACAACTGTGTAGCCTGATTCTTTATTATTTCAAATTTGGATATAGTTACCAATGGACCGTACTAAGGGATTGGGGTTCTTGCCCAAATCCAAACAAAGCAAATGTTAAACCCCTGGGATGCCCAACATGAATTGTTACATGGATACTTAGAAGTAGTTATTTGTAAAAACCTTTTGTTGCAATAAGCATAAAAGATAATCAGAATGAAAATTGAGAGTGAGTTCAATAAATAACCCAATTACAAATAAATTCTATTCTGATACACACAGGAAATATTCGATGGTTTCAGATTTAAACTATATTAAGATTTACATTAGATACTTCAGATTAATATATACTCACATACGTGTCCAAGAGCTTGCTCAAGAGAGAGATGTCCAGTACCTCAACTTGAAGGAGGGTGGAGGGGTTGGCAATACTAAATAGCTATAGCTAATATACTCTAATTGTTAAAGGAAAATCTACATAGCTGAAAAAAGAGAGAATTCAGGCTGTTACTGTTTCTTGAGCTGAAAGCTGAAGATTGAGCAGAAAGCTAGAAAGTTAGATAGAAAAAGCTAGAAAGCTACCTCAAGCAACAGTACTGGTCCCTTTATACCCTGTATGGCATGGGTCAATTTGCATCCTCCTTCTATATCTAAATATGGGTTCTTCACCCCAAAATTGTAGGTGTACATCTATTCTCTTGCTTAATAGGTTTGTGCATATGATTGACACATGTCCTCCTTCCAGAATGTTCTTCCCCTTTATTATTCCTAGATATTTTTATGGGTTTTGCAGTGTTTTTGTAGATATTGAGGACCCCAAACAGCACGTCCCTAGTTGTTTTGTTGTCTGCTGACCTACCTCAGACAGAGTTCATGATAAAAATTTAGCCTCTGGATTTCCACATCACTGCTCCTTGAACAAACAAATATACCTGTGCCAATTTTCTAATGCTAACTTATCTTCTAAACCTCTATATTAACTTTTAACTCCTATGCCCTTAGCTGTCTTATAGAGGCCTAGTATAATCTTTACTCAACCCTGAAAGGAACCTTCTGTTACAGTTGCAAAGAAATTGAACTTACAGAAGAAGAAAAGCCTTCAATGAAACATCAAGGTTCTTCTGTCCTGTTTGGCAGCTACAGCTACTGCTCACTCAGGCTGCTTCTGAGGTAACTGTTCAGTAATCATTGCTGCCATAGGGAACACCACTCGACAGCTGCTGCTGCTCGCTGCCAATGCCCTCAAGCCTGCTCTTCTTCCTTCTGCTGCTCCCTGCCAATGCTCCCCCACTCCCGTTGCTGCCTCTTCTTCAGATTCTGCTTCTCAACTGATCTTCTCTGGATCTGCTCTTCCACCTTCAGGATCTGCTCCTTATAAAACTTGACCTGCTGGTTGTTGGACCTAAATATACAATTTGGTCACCCAAACTCAACCAATCAACTTAAAGCCCTTGCCCTAAATATTTTGCCCAGTGCCCCAAACCATGGACTGTTGCAGTAGCAGCCTGCCTATCTGTGTTAGTTGGGAGCAGGGCATTTTAAATTTCCTGCCCTCCATGCAGAGCCCCGGGCGGGAAATGTAAAAGGCTCCCTGGGCCCCTGGCCAGGGATTGGCTTCCAGCAGCTGTAGGTTAGGTTCCCCTGTGGCTCCAAGGGTGAGTAGGGGGTGGAATTTGGAGCTGGAAAGAGACTACTGGGGAGAGGGAGAGGGAAGCCAGTGGCAGTGGCTGCTGGGAGTGGGGGGAGGGAAGTGGAGCCGGGTGATCAGCAGTTGCGAGGGGGCGGGGCTGCGGCGTCTCAAGGTTGCCAACCATGGGGACAGTCAATAAAAAAAAATGCAAATTTTATTGATGACTTTAAAACCTTAAAGAAAACAAAACAAGTCCCTAAAAATGGTCTGTGGGACTCTGCCAGCAGCAGCGGCCTTGTCCCCCAGCCATGCTGAAGCAGCACTGCCTGCCCAGCTCCTGCCTGCTTGCTGATGAGCTGTCTGCTGCTGCTTCCCCTCCACAGTTGCAGCAATCAGCTCCTGCCTGGCTCGCAGACACTGACCAGGGCAGTGGGCGGGAATGGAGGACGCTGCCACCGGGGCAAGCTGGTTGACAAGACAGCTAGGGCGGGGGACTCAGAGCAGAATGACTGGAGATGGGAAGTGGCAGAAGAGGAAGCAGAGTGTCCGCAGTGGGTAAAGGATGGGAGAAGGAAGGCTCCTGGAAACTTAAAGTGGTGGCCAAAAATAATAAACTTTATTAGTCTCCCTCTTTGGGACGCAAAAGGTTAACAGTTGGGCTGCTTGCTGGACTAAACTCAAAAGTCAGCTTCACAGATAACAAGATAGCCCCAGGTGATTACTTCACAGTTTAACATACCATGAGTTACACAGAGACAAACGTTCAGAATAAACCCTCCTCTTGGACTCTTTTGATGATTTAGAGACAAAGTATAACAAGACAGAATCCAATAAATAAAATGATAAGCATAACAATAATCCCCAAACCTACACCAATTGTAATTCCTTGGGTTAAAACTGAGGTAGAAGAATTATTCACATTCAATCATGAGGAGTAAACGTGGGGGGGTAATTCGGGTTCACATACGTACCATGACTATCAGGCAGGTAATTAGCAACAGCATGACGTCTTAAGGCGGAGGTTGAAATCGACTCGGGCCGGCACTCTCGGGGGAACTCCTACTGCAGGGTGATCAGGCCTAGCAGTTAACTCGAGGAGACTCTCCGTGCTCCATGCGGCATGGAAGCTTTTATGGCCCAGGCCACGGCTTCCTGCCGAGGGCTGTGATTGGCCAGATTTCGCTGCAGCAGGAATTTTGGGGCGAGAGGCTGCCCGGTTTCTCCTATCCTTATTTGGGCAAAGGAATTTTCACCAGCTCTCTAGGTTCTGGGTCAGAGCCTTCTACACCCCTGGGGGGGGGGCCAGAGCAGCCATGATTGACTTGCCCTCCAGCACATGGGCGAGGGGGATGACCCACCGCTTTGGGAGCTGGCTGAGAGCGAATTAGGGTCCGAATAAAGCATGTTGATAGTCACAAGCCTAGCAGCCAGGAGTTCTTTACCTGACCTGGGGGGCAGTATCTGGTATGTGACCTGGGGACAGTATCTGGTATGTGACCTGGGAAGAGTATCTGATAAACAGTTTCTCTATGTGACCTGAGGAGAAACAGTTTCTATGTCTTTATATCACAAGGGAGGTGGCGGCCAGTTTATGGGGTGCTCATAACAGCACCTTAACACAGAGCAGTCCCTAAGGCAGCTACTACAAGCTCCAGTCACTAAACCTGCTATTGTAAACCACGGGAAGAGGAAAAGAAACTATTAAGAAGGGTTTTTTTTCTAAAGCTTACTAAACATTTTTTCCTTTATTGTTAAAAAGAAAAAAAAAAAAGTCTTCATATTGTTGTGAAGCTGATCAGAAAGCCTTTGCCCTGGTTGGGTGGGCACTTTAAAATGACTTGCAAACAGGTAAAGTGTTAATTGTTACCTTTTTTGAAAGTCATTTTTAAATTGCCCACCCAGCCCGATCAAAGGCTTTCAGATCAGCTTCAAAACAACCTGCAGTTAAAAAAAGAAATCCAACAAAAATTCCACTATAGACAAAGCAGACAGCAGGGTTAAGCTGGAGCCTGATAAGTTGTAGGATTTGCCTACAAGGGGAAAAATGTTTAGTAAGCTGCGGGAAAAAAATAAAACAAAAAAAAACCCCCACCCACTTAATGACTTCTTTTCCCTCTTCCCAAGCTCAGTTATTTTAAACTGTGTGTCTGAAAGAGGAAACTTGGAGGTTGGAGTTCATGTATGTACATGTATGGGGTACATGTATGCCATACATAAGGGTCTGGAGAGGAGGAAATGAGGAGTGGAGGGCTGTGGTATCTAGGAACTGGGAGAGAGGGGTTTCATTTACGTGGGGCCTATGGTAATTAGAGGGAAGTAGAGGTAGTTGGGGGTGGAGGCTGGACCTCATTCAAGTGGGGTCTTTATGGAAGGATGTTTCTAGGGCAATGGTTCCCAACCTGTGGCCTGTAGACCACTAGTGGTCCATGAGAGTACTGCATGTGGTCCATGGGGGAGGGGAGGGAAATAATGTAATAATAATAATATAATTCCATGTACCTTTTATATATCATATTCTATGTTACATTGTTATTCACAATGAAATTTGCTTCACAAACATCCTTGTGTAATATAACATCCTCTTGATGTCTGCGAAACAACATCAGTCTTCTCATTAGGAAAGTGTTATCTTTTTCCCACTCTAAAGCCTACTGCAGGTAAATGTACAATGACGCGTGCAATATGTTTGTGAATGAGCATAATAAAGTTTTAGAAATAGCTGTATTTTTAATACCCTTTGATATACAAGTTTGACTCCCGTCAGTTGTAGGGTATATTAAAAATGTTTGAAACAGCTTGCTTACATGGTGATCCACAAAAGTTTTGTTGATGACATAGTGGTCCATATAAAGGAAAAGGTTGGGAACCGCTGTTCTGGGGTGTCTGTGGCAGAAGGGGTGGCAGGATACTCATGGGGGCTGAGGAGATGGTCCATGCCAGCAGGAGTGTATGCAGAGGGGCTGGACATCTAGGATTTGTCAGGGGGTGTAAGGGGAAGACTTACGGGGTATAGACTATGGGGAGTGGGTATATCACAGGGTCTCTGGGGCATATCTAAGTAGCCTGGAAATGCAGTGAGGGCAGGAGTATTTTGGAGTTCCTGTGGCACCTGTTCCGGGGGGGATGTAATGGGGGGATGTCAGATGCTCAGTCTATGGGATATTGGGGGTGCACTGGAATTGGGAGCTTGGCACAGGCTGTGGACAGCACATGGCATCCCTCTCTGCTCAGCCTTACTTAAGGCAAAAATATCAGAGGTCCACATGCAAATATAACTCATTGAAAAGTAGGAACATTATTAAAAGTGCATGATGAGTTTTCAGAAATATAACCAGGTTTGATCCTTATTTGTGTGTCAGCGAAGGAGGAAAGATCTTTATATTATCCCAGCTTGAAAGGGCTGCCCCCAATCTGTTCCAGTACACAAATCAAGCTGACTAAGGCCATACAATACTCTGCAACCTTTTTACCCCCTTGATTTTTTTTTTCTGTTAATACTCTTGCAGCTATAGCTAACCCTTCTGCTGCAGACTAATGGATTAATGCCTGGGGCATTAGTTTAATTATTTAGACCCTAAACATTAAGACATAATTGTTTTTTCTGATCTTTCACTGACAATTCTCTCCCTATCTTTTTTTCTTCCTCTTTTATTATGCTAACTCATTCCATTTGGAAATTCCAGTTGTTTCCCAACATTAAGCAAATATAATCCAGTTGAGCAAGTAGGAAGAAATATATATATATATATATATATATATATATATATATATATATAATATATATATTAAAAACTTATTTGATGCATATGATACATCTTTGCCACAAATACCACTGAAAAGGAATATTTTCTTGTCTGAAGGGCCGAATCAACACAGGGGTTATAGGGGCTGAAGCCCTGGCACTGGCCTAAAAGGAGGCCCTTGGCTCCATCCCCTAAGGCCCCTGCATGATCTGGCTCTGCTCCCACCCCCCCGCCCTACTCAACCTGGCACAGTGCCAGCAGGGCTTGGGGGGGAGGAATGGGGAGTGCTGAGAGGCCCCCTGTGGCATTGCAGGGGCAGAACCCTGGGCCAGAGACCAGGTTCCACAGAGCTCCTGCTTTGTCCCTGGGGCTGTCTGGTTTGCCCCAGGAGGCAGGATGGAGTAGCGCATCGTTGCTTCACTTCAGGCCAGCCAATCCTGCCTCCGGGGGGCAAACCAGCCGGACTGGGGCCAGGGCCAGAGCGTGGCAGAGAGTGGCCTCTGGCCCCAGGGTCTGCCCAATGCCAGCCTGACTGCAGGGCACAGTGGTGGGGGGTTGGAGCCTTAGGCTAGGTGGGGGTAGCCCACAGTGATGGACAGCCTGGAGCCCTGGGGCCCCTTAATCCGGCCCTGCTTGTCTGGATAGGAAGATAGGGAGAGTTAAAACAAAGAGTTTTAAATACTGATCTTAACAGGGCATATTTTTATGAAACTTCTTAAAGGGCATCCTATTTGACAGAAAGAGATTAGGTCAGAAAAAATTCACCATTCTGTTGAGAAGCTTGCACTAAAATTAATCTGCACAGGGAGCTACATAATTTCCAGTATTCATTATGTTCCATCATTATCTAGTAAGGCTTGTTCAATGCACTATATGACAATAGGTCCCACCATATAGCCAAAAACCATACATATCTTGATTGCACAAAGCCTGTTGCTCCACGTCTCCATTTTTTGTTGGAAATCTAAAATAGAATACAACCTTTGGTAGGTTCCATTTTATTTTAAATATAAACAATTCTAATCTCTCTATGATTTTGGAAATGGCCTGTCCATTGCTATGTCAGTGGGACAGATCCTCAGGAGCTGTAAATTGGCACAGTTCAATTGAAGTAACTGATTTACATCTGTTGAGGAATTCACCTAATATTTTTAATTTTTTGTCTATTATTTGGCTTTTCAATCAGATATAGAGCTACATTTTATCACTTTTTTTCCCCAATTTCATTTCCGCATCTTCTTGGCCATTCATAAAAATATGAAAAAAATGGAAAAAAATATGTAAGTTCAAAGTAAAAGGAGACTTGGTCCTAATGAAACTGGTCTTCCAAAGGCTCCCCATCCACCAATCCAAACTCTTCACCTTGATAACTATTTTGCAATAGCACGTACCAAGGTAAAAGATAAGCTACACACAATATTTATGCACTCCTGAATTTTTCATTTTCTTCCATATTTTAGTGAAACCTGATTTTTTTCACTTCTACATATCCCATTCTGACTCAATAATAATTATATCTTACAAGCAGTTTTCTGATAATTATTACTAGCTCTTCGTATAATGTTTAGCCAATATTATTAATAAAACTGAATGGACAGAATGGAAAGCAGCCTTTTTTCTCTTGTTGAAATACATCCATTCTAAAATATGTGAAATAAGGTGATTTAACATCTCACTAATGTGTCAACTAAGTAATCCACAAAGCTCATCACATCATCTAGACTCTCTGTAAACTGATATATCTTAAATGTCATTTGTAACTGCCTTGAAGTTCCTTGATATTCTGCATATAGGGTGCATGTACACTTGTAAATTAAGTCAACTTAAACTTGCTTAAATCGACTTAATTTACTCTGCATCTACACTACAGTTTCCTTAAATCGACTTAAGCAAGCTGCTTAAGTCAACTTAAGGAAAATAAAGTCGACTTAATGAAAATTAATTTGACTTTATTAAACCTACTTTTAATTAGACTTTAAGCTTAAATCAACTTTTTAAAGTTGACTTAAGCCAGTGTAGACCTGGAGTAGCCCTAAGTCAACTTAGGGCTACTCCAGGACTCCCCCACTGCCCTCCCTGCCAGGGTTCCTGTCCTCCTTTGCCCCATTGTACCCAGGTACAATGGGGCAAAGACTGAGCCCCCTGGCACTCTGCAAGGGGGTGCCCCCCCTGCCACCGTGGACCTGCCTAAGGTCCCCCTAGCCTCTAGAAGTCGACCTAGGTGTCCAGTGTGGACGCTCTAGGTCAACTTTGTAAGTTCCCCCCTAAGTCGACTTAAAATTTAGGTGTAGACATGCTACGTCGACTTAACTAAGTCGACGTAGCTAAAATTGACCTAAATTTACAAGTGTAGACATAGCCATATATTCTTATGGAGTCATAGGAGTGACCACTTAACCACATTCATTTCTAACTCTAATGTGAGATTTTTCATATTTCTTATCCAGGAAACATACTGTTATTTGCAAAGCTCCTGGGATCTGAGTAATTAAAATATTCTCTTGAGAAATCAATTACAATATTGGTTGAAATTTCTCTGAAAGTAATGCGTAGAAGACTGCTACTATCTGCACTGTTAACTCACTATTTTGAATAAAGCCTTAAAAGCTTTTAATCCGAACCACTAGATATAATATAAATCTACACCAATTTGTTAGAAGTGGTAGATTTCTCTGATGTTATTCTTTACAAGATGACAAATATTTCAAGTTTCTTTTCATAAGTAATCCACATTTTGGAGATGGAGGATAAGTTCTAGGAAATAAGTCAACATGAAAACTTCTGATGACAGACCCAACCATGTCTTTGACTTAAATGGGGAGTTCTGCTTAAAAATGGTAGAGTGATATGACTTCACAAATCTTATTTAAATGAGGTAAAATAAAGCACATATTTTGCAATGAAAGATTCTAACTTGGAGTCCTAGGAAACACTACAGGAGGTATGAAGTAGATGAGAATAATATGAGGATTGGTATTATAAAAGAAAGAATAAAGCAGATAGGATCATAGATTTTTTTAAGACCAGAAAAACCATTAGATCATGTAGCCTCACATTAAATAGAGGGGAAAATATAAGATTAGAGAGAAAAAGAAGAGTTAGTGAACATTGAGGGGAAAACAGGAAAAAAAGGTAAGTGGTTTTGAATTTAGAAAGCAATCAGGAAGGGAAGAGAATTGAGAATCAGAACGCGGTTTCAGTGCAGTGATGTAAATCTGGAGTAACTCCCTTGAAATCAAATAGATAGTACAACTGGAGATACAAAACAAAATAGGAGAGGCAATTATACCTACTATTTCACGAATATAGAACCAGAGAAAGAATTTCAACAGCAGCCTAGGTAAAAGAAAGCTATAACATCTAAAGCAAAGAAAATTTTAATTTTCTTAACACAACTAAACAGTTCTTCAGCAGAGCTGATGGAGATGAGAAAATCTTTCTAAGAAGGAAAAGAAAAAAAGAACCACTAATGCTGTCAATCAGTACTCTTCACAGCTCTAAGCTATATTATAATAGTAAAAATAAAGCCTACATTTTGTGGTGAGTTAGGGGATAACTTTGGTATCAGCCCATAAAATACAATTAAAATCAGGGTGGAAAATAAATTTTAGAAGTGTCTGAGAAAGAAAACATACAGGAATAGAAAATGGAGTTTGATGAATAACTAGAGTTTGATTAAAAATTGGCTGCAAGATCATATTCTATTAGAAATGCTTACTGCATTTTCAATGCTTTGGAATGATATACAGGAGCAGGGTCCGATTAGGAAATTGTTATGAGAAGCCATTCATACTATTGTGGGCACAGGATTTGCAGACCCCCTTTGAAAGGGCTCTAGTCCCAACTCCAAGTCTCTCAGTTACCCATTGATCTACCAGGGGACAGGTTTCCCTCAGGCCAGACCTCTCCTTGGGGTGCATCTCCCTGGAATAGATGACATAATTCATCTAGACCTGTGGGATGCTTTTCCACTGGCCTTTATGCTACTTTCATACTGGTGTAAATCAGGACTCACTCCATTTAATTCAGAGGAGTTATACACTGTGAAATAGGTAAGAGTGAAAAAGTTATGTTAGTGCATCTAAATGCTTAAGCTTTATCTGAATTCACATATTTAAAAAATCTTAAAAGATTATAAGAAAGCAAAAATAGCTCCACATTCCCAAGAAGTTACCTTTCCTTTGTCTCCTAGAAAACCCACAGCTTGCAGGCACTTTGGTATTTTGAGAATTTGTATTCCTGTTCATGTAGTCATCAGCAATGCTTACCCAGAGCTGGCTTTAAGATTTATTGTTTCATTCCAAATGCTAAATTAGGAGTTGTTACAGTTACCAATTCAGCTTTTAAAATACTAATTAAACTGTTAAGGTGCTGCAGATAAACCACATTTAAACTTTTTGTGTCTATGAATATTCTTCATTACAATTAATTTTTATTTTAATGTAAAGTTCTCCTTTTAATTGATCATGGTAGTTATGTTGCAGCTATGAAATATGATCTTCCAGTAAAATGGCGATCAAGAAATGATAAAGGCATTTTTAATATTAATTTATAAATACTTTTAGTATATCTAGGTATATATTGAAGATATTCATCTAGAGTTCTGATTCTGCAATCATATGCATACAGGCAAGTCCTTACATGGAATCCTATGGGCTTGACATGGTCGCCAATATATAGATCCCTTTCTAATGTTGTGGCCTGGACATTAACTTCCTCATTCGTAAATCCCATGTACTCACTGCTTAAATAAATTAAACAAAGATTCCTTACAAAAGGATATTTATATATGTATTCTAGCAAAATTAATGAACGGATGAATGACTGGTAAAGGAATATGCTTTTACCTGACCCACCTGTTTTTGATATAGCTGAGCTGGCCCATCATTTGATTTATTTATTCACATATAAAAAGTGAGTGAAAGATACTTCCACTCAAGTTTTCAAACACCAGTCATATAAATTAAAATGCAAAACACAATATAAATATAAAATATTGCCCATATATAAATGAACATCTATCCAGCTCCTTTAACTTTCATATCACCTCCTCCCTGAAATCCTCGGGAGCAAAAATGTTCTCTGAAATTTAATTTTCAACAGATCAAACATTAACTCTATAGAGTTAAATGGCAAACAGAGATAGAGAGGAAAAAATCACTTGCTGGTGGATAGGATACATTGGGATTCTGCTTTATTTAACTTCATGTTAGTTGTTTATTCTGTCTGATACACTGCAATCCATTCTCTCAGCATGCATCTTAACACTTTTTCTACATACTGTTAGGACTTTCCCAAGTCTTTTGAGTTCTTGCTTCGCTGACAGAAGTAGAAGACCAGAGACCAGCAGCAGGCAATATGGGATCTTTTTCACACAAGCATCTATTAGGACTCCCTAGTCCTTTACGCCAAAATTTCCCTCTACTTCCTGATTTACCTCAGTTTTAGAATGTATTTTAACCAATCATTTCTTTAATAATATTACCAGATGATTCCTTAACCGATCCTAACATCATGTAACCTAATTCTTTAACCAATCATACCCCACCTTAACTGATTACAATTAATTATGAGACAGACCAAAACAATCAAAGAAACTAAACCAAAATCATTCAATAGATAATAGAGAATTGGGTACCATAAAGACGAAAGCATAAGGAGGTTTAATAAAGTCGACTTAATTTTCATTAAGTTGATTTTATTTTCCTTAAGTCAACTTAAGCAGCTTGCTTAAGTCGACTTAAGGAAACTGTAGTGTAGACGCAGAGTAAATTAAGTTGACTTAATTTACAAGTGTAGACGCACCCTTATAGACTAACAGATTTTCTTCAGCATAAGCTTTCGTGGGCTATATAACCCAATTCGTCAGATGCATCTGATGAATTGGGTTATAGCCCACAAAAGCTTATGCCGAAGAAAATCTGTTAGTCTATAAGGTGCCACAGGACTCTCGTTGTTTTTTGGTGTACAAGACTAACACGGCTACCCCTCTCGAAATCTCTACAGTTTGATTCTTTGTTTTAATACATACTTAACATACTTAAAAATCATAGGATCATAGGTCTTTACAGTTAGGCCTACATATCTATATTCTAACAAATACTTGCTAAATCCCAAAGTGCAAATTTTAATAAGTTATCACTTATTTTATGACCACTTTACATACATTTAACTATCCATATTGCTGCTGAATTTGATCCTGAAACTCCTGTGCACCTAATAAAACTGGGTCTTTCCTTAGTTAAATCTAAGTAGATTACAATCATTTAATTGAAGCAAGACTTACTTCATAAAAAAGTGAGTTTAAATCATCAAGGAAAAGTGAAAAAGATTGAGACATGCACACACATGTGTACACATTGATTTAGTGATCCTCAAACTAATGAGATGCTTTTAGAGTTACACAAAAATTTCGCTTAAACAAATGGCTAAAACACTTTTCTTTCTGTCTTATTCATTTTTTCTTTACATTTTCTTCATCTTATCTGAAAGTTCCTGTTCATCATCCTCCTAAAAGATGCAATACTGAAGATCACTGAGAAACACTGAATATTATGTAGAAACATAAATATGATGTGATTTATGTCTCCACTATTTAAAAGATTTAAAATAAACATTTGTCACCTTTTGCTTTAGCGACTATTGTTTACATAATGATGTAATGTACAATTAATTGCATGTCTAACTCTGCAATAACTGATAACCAATCACAGCAAAATTCAGTAAGGGGAACATTGCTGTAGTTGATATGAAGGCTGATAGAAATGGTAAAAATACTTGATTGCTAATGATAACTGGTTATAGGCTCAACATATTTCTTTTTTTTAATTTTACTGAAATCTTAATAATTGGATTCAGCATCAGTCATGGAATTTATTCTCCCTAGAAATCAAAATAATCCTTAAAAGGCCCAATTAACTTCCTGCTCAGTTAGAATTATATATCTTTAATGAAAGCAAGTACAAGTATTCACTGACAGTATGACTGAAATTCTTTTCAGCCAATTCAAACACTGCAAAAGTCATTTTGCATAATCATATTTACCTGATATGGCATCTCAAAAGAAAGCAAAAAGTCAGAACTACAGTGAAAATTAAAATGAAAACCAGCATTATCAAAAATTTGGCAGACCTCAAGTTAGCTGACTATTTATAGTAACAAAAATGACCACTACTTAAACAGTGGGCTTGATTCCCCATTGCTTTTATAATGTTTAGTCATTTATGCATATGTACAAAGGAGACAAGAAGAGAGTACAATACTATCAGATAAGAATGATATCATTTTTAAAATTTATAAACTGTATATCACCTTTTTATCTGCAAAACAAACAAGGAGTCTTGTGGCACTTTTAAAGACTAAGAAATGTATTTATCCCATGAGCTTTGGTGAGTAGACTCACGCTTTGCCAGATGCTTGAAAAGGAAAATTTACAATATAGAAGGGATTAAGTAAATACAGTGAAGGATAAGTCAAAAGATCAATTCAACAATTAGGTTTGCTAAAATATCTAAACTGATCTTGTGACTTATCCTTCACTGCATTTACTTAATCCCTTCCATAATGTAAGTTTTCCTTTTCCATTTCAAGTGTCTGATGAAGTGAGATTTTGTCCACGAAAACTCATGTGATAAATAAATTTGTTAGTCTTTAAAAGCACGACAGGACTCTCTGTTTCTATTTGTTGAACTACAGTAACATGGCTACCCCTCTGGAACTTTTATCTGCAGTTATCTAACTGTTTTCAAAGGAAAGTAAGTATCATTGGCTATGCCTACACTTGAAAAGTTAAGTCGACTTAACAAGTTGACTTAACTTTTCAAGTGTAGACATGGCTTTATGGCTCCTGATGAGAAGGGACCCACGGGTCCCTTCCCCAGAAAGCCGGGGTTCTGGCAAAGAGGGAGCCATGGCTCCTTTCTCGCCAGGACTCGCGGTATCCTGGCAGAAGGGAGCTGCGGGTTAGAACCAGGGCTCACTTCTTGCTGGGACCCCCACGCGGGTCCCAGGGACAAAGGAGCATAGACTCCCTTCTCCCCGTACGCTCATGGGTCCGGGAAAGAAGGAAGCTGCTGGTGCTCCAGCTGACAGGGGATCCCCGGAGTTTCCCGTCAGCTGGAGTGTCTGGCCAGCAGCTGCCTGGATCCCTCCAGGGATCCCTGTCCAGGAAGCACTGTTCCCTTCTTGCCCGGACCCCCATGGTTCCGGGGAGAAGAGAGATGGGCTCCCTTCTAGCCGGGACTGCTTGGGTCCCAGGGAGAAGGGATCCCACGCTCCCTTCTGGCCGGGATCGTGGGGCTCTTCTCCCTGGGACTCAAGCAGTCCCAGCCAGAAGGGAGCACGGGCTCCTTTCTGCCCGGGACCCGCGCGAGTCCCAGCAAAAAGGGAGCCATGGCTCCCTTCTTCCCAGGACCCACGTGTGTCCTGGGCAGAAGGAAGCCGTGGGGCTCCCTTCTGGCTGGGACCTGTGGGGTCCCAGGGAGAAAGAAGCCCCAGCTCCCTTCTTGCCGGGACCCGCAGTCACTGGGAGAAAGGAGCCCAGCTTCCTTCCTCCTGGGACCATGCCCTAAGTCGACTTATAGAATAAGTCAACCTAGGGCGTCCACACCATCTTTAGGTTGACTTAACCATTCAACTTAAGAGTTAAGTCGACCTAAAGACCAGTAGTTATTAAGTCAACTTAAGTAGCTGCTTAAGTCGACTTAATGACAGCCCAGGTGTGGATGCAGCTTAGTTTAAGTCAACTTAAGCCTCCTTAAGTCGACTTAAATTGCCAGTGTAGACGTAGCCATTATTTTTATTCTCAAATTGGGGATGCACAGGTATACAAACGGGTGACTGAGGTCAAACTAAATCCATATTTAGTTACCCACTAAATGGCCTGATTTTCACAGGTCCCATCAAAGATCATAGAATGAGGCAGTTAAAGAACTAGAAATAAAACTTGAGTCTTCTAAATGCCCTTGTCCTCTAGCTTATGATCTACATTATCTCTCTAATTTTATTTAGATTAGTAATTACATATATCTGTATTTATTTTAACATTCAAATATATCTATACATACATGTGCATTCATCTTTTAACACATGATGTATGTTAGTGAATTTATAAATTCACTGAATCCAATGGTCCTACAAAAAAAAGTTAAAAACAAGCTATTACTCTATTTAAAGACTACAGGTCTGACTCTCATCTCATGCTCGTATAAATCAGGAGTAAGGTCACTAAAATTAATGGAGTAACACTGGTATAAAACCAGTGTAAAATGAGAATCAGGCATTCTGAGGATGTCTTTTATACATAAATGTGTCCACTACCACTATCAGTATTAATCATCCAGCTGGAACTGCAGGAGTGGTGGTGACAACAAGCTAATTTAATCAACATCATGAAATCTCACAACCAACATTTACACGCTTCACTGCAAGTTACCTGTGCCATTTGAAAGAAAACCCCAAGTGAGTATACTATTAGCCAATATCCCTGCTATAGTGATATGTTTATATTTATGACGTTAGCAAATATAATAGAATAGAGAGAGAAATGGTATGGTAAGGTAAAATTACCCTCCTCCCAATTTTCAAATGACAAAAGAAGAGGACAATAAAAACAAAATGTGTTTCAAAGGTAGCACTTGAGAATTTCTTTAAACTCTTAGGCTATGTCTAAACTGGCAAGTTATTTCGAATTAAGGAGGCTTAATTTGAACTAATTTTAACAAGTGTAGACATAGCCTTAATGATTTATTCAGTAAGGCATGAAAGGTAGTGGTTGCACCGGGCAGCAGGTGTTCTTTATTGATGTTGTTATACGTCCAACACAGATGTCTGCTTGGCTGCATGTGTGAGTCTCTGTATGCGTGCTCCCTCAGGATTACCCCTGGCTCAGATCCTTAAGTGGGGACTCTGTTACCCCAGTGATCGAGAGTCTGGCTTGGATCTTAAGCAGGGACTGAGTTAGCCTGCTGATCCTAAGCCAAGGTGCTCCTTTGGTTAACACTCTGGGTTACCTTTAGCTCAGGTCTTTCGTGAGGACTCAGTTAGCTCAGTGACCTTAAGCTTAGATGTACCCTGTGTGCAAGAAGTAAACTGAGGCAACACTCACAATCGAAGAAACCAATACGACCACGAATCCTTTTAGAAATGAAGGTGCCAGGCTAGGCTTTATTGCAACATAGCACAATGGCAAACAATCTATCTCAGATTTGTTGGCAGCATTCATGCTCTCAATGCAATGGATCTCTCCCAGCTGCTTAAGTCGACTTAAGGAAACTGTAGTGTAGATGTGGGGTAATTAAGTCGACTTAAGCAAGCTTAAGTCAACTTAATTTTCAAGTGTAGACGCACCCATAGTGTGGACATGCTATGTCGCCTTAACAAAGTCGAATTAAAGTCGACTTTATTAAGTCGACTTAGCTAAAGTTGACCTAAATTAACAAGTGTAGACATAGCCTCTGACAGCATGTATATGGGACATTAATCATCAGCCAAAATCTTCTCCTCCTCTCTGTAATGAAAAATAAGCTAAACAATATTTCAGAACGTTCAAGTCTTCTTACACATACCATATATCCAGAGATACATACGAATTTGCTAATGATAAAAAAAAGATATCAAATATATGTTTGTACATTTATATCTCCATTTTTTTATTTTAATTTCATCTGGGTGCAGTTTACTCACATGAATATGGGTTTAACAACCCTCTTTTGGGAGTTTCATAGTGTAACAAAGAAGTTCATTAATAACATGCATGACTGCTTACCTCAAATATCACATTTTTATCTTATAAAAGAACTCATCACTAAGGCAGAATTCAACTTAGTGCCTTTTGAATGTTAGTTACACAACTAATGAGGAAGAAAAACATACTTCTTACAAAACTGATCACCATTTCCAAGGAATTCATGGCAGGAGATATAGATGAGCACCCTAATAGACTATCATTGATCTGCAATAGATGCTGTAAACTAAGTTGGATATTACTGTTAGTCTTTGCATATTTTTTCCTTTCACTTTGACTGAAAAGCAGCATATAATACCATTACAAATCACTTTCAGTGCAGCAGACATATTTCAGAAATTATTGTCTGTTACAAGCAGTCAATCAGATTATGGAAACTGTTCCATTCAATCTAAGTGTTATAACTACAGGAAACCAAGGATTGCATAAGGAAATGATAAGGTAAGAATATCTTAAATAGAACTGTTTCAGAGCTCTCGATCTTGTCACACAGTTGAATGCATACTGTGTGTTATGCACTCAGAAGCGCGCCGTTGAAGGAGAGAATAGAAAATCAGAAGCTCGTTAAACATTTAGACTATGTCTACACTAGAAAAGTTAAGTCAGCTTTATTAAGTCGACTTAACAAAAGTCGACTTATCTTTTCTAGTGTAGACATAGCCCCTTTTCGACCTTAAGTTGATTTGACACTTAAAATCGACTTAATAATGTCAATTTAAGTGCTAATCTCCATCCACACTAGTTTAAATTGACCTAAAAGGAGGTGTTCGATGGGTCCAGGTGGTCACGAACACCGCTAGGTAAATTTCAGAAATGGAAGTGGAAGCGGCTGGCAATGTGCCCTGAGTGGCTCTGGTGTTTTGGATCCTGCTGGGCCTGCCACTATTGACAAGTGGTGGCTTCGGAGCTTGGGAACGTAACCTCTCCTGCCAACCAAACTACATCAGGACACTCTGACGAAATAGCAATGGGCACATTGGGGGGGGCCTTATTCTATATATGCTTTGTTTTATGGGTTATAGTGATGATTCAGCTTCATTGTCCTGGACATGGGTAGACATGCAAGGAGCATCAAGGCCAACCACCTGTGTTACTGTAATGGCGGAATTTGTCAGGCTGGTCACACCAGATACGGCAATCCCCCAGACTGTAAGGCTATGTCTACACTTGCACTTTTAAGTCGACTTTAACTAAGTCGTCCACACTGGATGCTTTAGGTCGACTTTGTGGAGCTAGTGGGACCTTGGGCAGGTCCACGGTTGGGTGGGGGGGAGTAAAATGCTTGTATTCACAATGTTTGTATTCCTTATGTCCTTAATGGCTCATCAGGTCACTCCCAGGGACCATTGAAGTTGGAAAATTCCTAAACATTAAGGACACAATGGTTTGACACACCCGCCTCTCTCTGCCATTTCAATAAAATAAGTTAAAGTATAAATAGAACACCATATTACTAACTTCTAATTGAAATAGAATTCCTAGACATAAACTATATAATCATTCCCAGCAAATTACTTCCTTTCCATTGTTACCAAACATGACATAGCTCCTATGGATTATAGCATTTATGAGATATCCATTGAAAATAATATCATAAATGCTTCCCTAAATCCAGACAGCATCACACAGGGCTCTTCCCTGCCCTTTGAGGGGCATGCCAGGCTCTCCCTGTGTTCCCCCTGGCAGGGAGGGCATTGGTGTAGTCCTGGGGTAGCCCTAAGTCGACTTAGGGCTACCCCAGGGCTACACTGGCTTAATTTGACTTTAAAAAGTCAAATTAAGCGTTAGGTCGAGTAGAAAGGTGGTTTAATAAAGTCGACTTAATTTTCATTAAGTCGACTTTATTTTCCTTAAGTTTACTTAAGCAAGCTGCTTAAGTCGACTTAAGCATGCTGCTTAAGTCGACTTAAGCAAAGTGTAGTGTAGACGTAGGGCAAATTAAGTCGACTTAAGCCAAGCTTAAATCGACTTAATTTACCAGTGTAAACGCAGCCTAAGGCACTTGTTGCCAGGGACAGTAGCACGTACAGCATGAGTACATGGGGTATATAACCAGGCCTGGGACAGGACTGAGTTGCAGTCCATATGCCAAACTCAGGAAAGCCGCAGAGGAGCTACCTGGGGTGGACTGCCACTTGCCTCACACACACACACCACAGGGATCTTAGTCATAGGACTAGCCAAGCCGCTGAGGAGGTAGCTAGTTGGGGCCAATTGTGGCGCCTCAGGTCATGGTTGTAAGAAGGAAGGCGACTTGGGCCTAACTGCCACCCCTTGCCAGGGAACCTCGGGCCTGTCCACGCTCACACTACGGAGCCCACCGTAATAATAAATGCACCAATTCAGCCTTCTCCCATGAAACATGTGATCTCCGTGACCGATGCGTTGCCTTACCACCTCTGGACACAACAGTGTTATTAAGTCGACTTAACTTTTCCTTAAGTTGACCTAAGGAAATGCTTAAGTCGACTTAAGGAAAGCCCAATGTGGGCGCAGAGTAGTTTAGGTCGACTTATAAGTGTAAGTATAGACTCACCTTAGAAAAATAAACTCTTATTTTAAGAACCCACAGGAAACATGTTTCCTTGAATTATCAAATTACAATAGCTCTTCATAAGGTCTAGAAATACTTTTTTAATAAACCCCTTATCGAGGGCCAGGGTGAAAGGTTCTAACTATAACTCTTAAGAAGAATCGTTCAGCTTTCATAACTAGATGAAGCTCTATAAACTAGGGATAACTTCAGAGCTAAATTAAAGTCCTACACTAGAGTAAACTACTGAGATAAACCAGTCAGACATCTAAGCCAATGTAAACTTTGATCTATGTACACTCCAAGGACAACGTTAAATACTTAAATCATACTAAATGCCTTTGAACTACTGCAAAATTCTAACTGAGCTCTGGAACTGGAGACAGCCTTTCAGCACTGGAGCAAGTTTTATAATGTCTTAGCACTCCATCACCACTAGATTCTGGCCAATCAAATCCTTCCATTTGATTTAAAACGGAGTTTCACTAACAGCAGAAAACATTGCAATCTTTCCCAGCTACAAGAGAATATTACCATTGCTCTTGTCCTTTAAAAATATCAAAGTCTCTATTATTTTAGGATAAGCACAGTTGACAAGATGAAAGGAGAAACTAAGTATCCCTGCAAAGCATGTGTTACAATTGGTTTCTGCTTTCCTATTTCTTCTTAGGTCTTATAGGATTTTATGTAGATAAAACAAATTATTCATTTAACTCTTTCACAAGTCAATCCCCTGCATATCTATACTTTGTGACCAAATATTGTGTCACACAATGAAAAAGTACACCAGATTTTAAGAGAACTTTCCAGTAGAAAAAAAGATATAAAGTTTATATCAGTAAAATCAGTCCCTTCTGACCCAATATGTTCTTCTGTTATTCAGTAGATCCTCAGATTTGAATCAGACCAGTGAGTCTTGCTCTGCAACTTGAAACTGTAAAAGACAATATATTATACTTAAGTATCTGTCCTCTGAGGATCTCAAAGTGTTTTTATAACTGATGGATGTCACTTCTTATACGGGTTGGCATTTGGGAGGAAAAGGGCAATTTGAGGAGGGATTTCTTTGTAAAGATGCTGAGCTAAAGGGGGATTTCCAAATGCAGATAGCAGCACAGGGGATAGTATTAGAGTGAAAGAAAAAAAAGGAGTGTTTGGAAATGTGGCTAGCAGAGTTAAGTAATAGGTGCAGATAAATTTTAGATATAGATACACACACACACACACACACACACACACACACACACACACACACACACACGGAAGGTGAGAGGAAGCTAGAGAAAGATCCAAAAAGGAAAATGACATGAATGAGCTGTAGTAAAAAAAGATTATTTTAGCTACAGCATTATTCTTAACAGACTGGAAGGAATGAAGTGAAATCAGGAATGTTAGAAAGAAAGTAGTTATAAAGAAGTGATATTTTAGCTACAGGGACCATGAAGAGGGTTTTCTTGTGGTGACAGTGTGGGCAGATTGTCTTATTCTGCTCATGTAACTAAAGTGAAATGTATTTTACACAAAATATTATTATTACTTTTGGAGAGGAGAAACTGAAGCAAGAAAATAAAGGAAGAGATACACTTTTGATGCAGAAGGACAGCACAAGGACAGCACATGTCTACACTAGGAAGTTAGATCAACTTAAGGAGGCTTAAGTCGACCTAACGTAGTCCCTGTCCACACCAGACTTTCATTAAGTCGACTTAAGAAAGTCCTTAAGTCGACTTAATGAAAGGTTAGGTCGACTTAATGAGAACCCCCGGTTAGGTCAACCTAACCCTTAAATCGACTCCTTAGGTTGACCTAAGCACAGTGTGGATGCTTAAGTCCACTTTATTAGGTTGACCTAAGGGCAGTTAAGTCGACTTACTAAGTCCCCATTCAGGGAAATCACTTTGTTAAGTCGACCTAATAAGGTCGACTTTAGGTCGACCTAAAGTCAATCTTATTAGGTCTACTTAACAAAGTTGACCTAACTTTTTGTAGTGTAGACATAGCCAAGGACCTCCAAACTAATTACGTTCTGTCTATGAGATGTATAGAAAATAGTAGCAGGGATGCCCGAGCACTTTGTCTGCATCACAGGAAGAACCTACAAATAGAAATTGTAAGAAAATATAGGGATTTGAGCATTTCTTTCCAGTTCCTCTTCTTGGCCTCTTTAACAGACCAGATGCTGCTGATAATACAGAACTTGCTTTTGAAATTCACTTAGATATAGCTCATATAATTAACTAAGTGCATGGGTCTGCATTTGAGATTACTTACACAGTAAAGAACATTTTAGCACATATAAAACGTGGTAGAATCCAGGCATCAGAATTTATTCTGACATTTGCTAATGCTACTTAAGTAGCCAAAATTTCCTGCTGTCACTGTTGACCTAATTCTGCCCTTAGTTAACAAACTGATATCCTAATAAAGGCAAATGTGGTTGTACATGTGTAACTGAGGACAGTATTCACCATTATGGGCCAAGTTCTGCTAGGTTACAGCAAAGCTGACTATTCATCAATGGAATGTTGTAAGCTGAACCCCACTTTTGCAATGTGTGGCAAAAAAACCATTAAATATTACACTTGGCATATGAATAATGACTGCGGAATCACTTTTTTTTGAGAGAGAGAGAGAGAGGCAGTGGCTGGAAATTAGAGAAAAGATCTCTAATCATTCAAAGTTACAGAAAGCTGTAAGCATAAGAACCCAGTGAAGATATAAGTACATGGAGGATTAAATCTAAGGGAGCAATTATGGCAAAGATATTTGTGCAGTGTTTTGCATCTTCAAAGCATTGTATAAACATTAATTTAGATAATTCATTAAAAGCGACAAAGATATCAAACCGTGCCCTTTTTATTTTTCTCAAAATAGAAAATGTAAGTTTATTTCACTGAGAGTGCTCTTAGAATGAAATTACCCTTTCCAGTGCAATTTAAACCACTGGCGTTTGGGGAACTCAGCAGAGGTCCTTGAGGTGAATGAAATTCATTCCACTCAAGCAGTGGGTCAGTGATAAAATATGTTTCAATGACTAAATTATGATACAAAAAGTAGTTCTTTTATTCATCAACCAGAAATTATCAGAAATTGGCTGATTGATAACTCTGGAATATAAAACATTAATCTGAATACAATAGACACGAGTACATAACTACAGATATTTGAAATCTTTAACTAGTTCAGAATACTGCTGGAAGCTAGTATTCTTCCTTTAAGCTAAAAAAAAATCCAAAGACAGAGAAAGCTCTGCACAACTGCTTTAGTACTATAGGGTGCATCTACATTTACAAATTAAGTGGACTAAAGCTTGCTTAAGTCGACTTAATTTAATCTGCGTCTACACTACAATTTCCTTAAATCGACTTAAGCTGCTGCTTAAATCAATTTAAGGAATTTTAAAGTCGACTTTATAAAACCTCATTTAAAGTCGACATTACTGGCTAAGTCGACTTTATAAAGTCGACTTAGCCAGTGTGGATGCAGATTAGCCCTAAATCGACTTAAAGGGCTCCAGGGCTCCCCCACTACCCTCCCTGCCAGGGTAGCTGGCACAGACAGAGCCTGGCGTGCCCCCCCCCCACCCAGGGCAGGACATAGCTCTGCCCACCCTGCTCCTATACCCTGCCAGTGTCCCTGTCCTGCTCAGCCCCCATTGTACCCAGGTACAATGGGGCAAATGCTGAGCCCCCCTAGCACTTGGCAAGGGGTGCCCCCCCCTGCCACTGTGGACCAGTCCCAGGTCCACCTAGACCCTGCAAGTCGACTTAGGTGTCCACTGTGGATGCTCTAAGTCGATTTGGCAAGGTCCCCTTTAAGTCATCTTAATTTTTGAGTGTGGACATGCTAAGTCGACTTAGCAAAGTCAACTTATTTGGCCAAGTGTAGACATAGCCATAGTGCTGAAGAAACAGTACCTATGCATTTCAATACATGCTTTCAAAAAACAGAAATAAATGTAGATGGTTTCTGTATACTTCAGGCAAAATAAGTGAATTCCAGCAGCAATTTGAGTTTATAAATTATAAAGAGAATCCATCTTTTCATAGCTTTATCATTCCTTTAAAATTGCGTTTTATCTTTTCCTCTGTTTACAATAGAATCAGACATTATGTATTGAATTAAAATGAAGTAATCTGAAGGTCACCTGCAAATGTGTCTGCTTTATTAACATCCAACCTTTTCCCACTTTAAAGAAATAGTTCTATCTGGAAATGTGTATCACTTTCCATATGTAAGAAAGTAATATGTATACTGTAAGCCTACCACAAAATAAAACTTACTGAGACAGTAGTTGCACAGCAATCCTCTTCGGATCAACCAGCTCAGGCTTTCCTCCCAACCAAATGCTCTTCTCAAACTTGTAACAAACATCTGCCTCAACATACTAGAAAAGTTTGTGTAACATGGTTGGACCTTCCACAGGGAAGCAAGGCTCTCTTTTGGGTCTTTTTGTCAGAAACCTGAATCCTGCTAGATATTACAGAGTAATTATTGTTGAGATGTATTGGCAGGTGCATCTATTAACTCCTAACCAACATATAAGAGGAGGTGGGGGCCTGGCTTTAGGGACAGAGAAAAGTAGAAACTAAGACAGCAGAAGTCCTACAGGGAAAACCTGAGTATAGACAAGCTTTAGGGAAATCTTAGGTACAGCCAAACTGAAAAGTTTAGATTTATGTTCATTATCGTTATTTTTGTTACCAAATCCAAAGAAGGCAGTAGGTTTGGGCTATTTACAATATCCATGTGTTTCTTGACAGAAAAACTCACAGCTTGGTAAATGGGATCTTTTTTCTTTCAGTTCATGTGCACCAGTTTTGTTTTTTTGTCTGTTTTGTTTTGTTTGTTTTCATTTCATGTGCACCTGTATATCTTGGTTGCCATTGGATGTAGAAGCAGAAGCAGTTAAATATTATGACAAATTGGATTCTTGTGATATTGCTCTTGAATTTTTGGATGTTCATCTGAATCCTTTTAAATTAGATTTTTTAGTTGGCATAACATGAAACTAAATACACAAAGTAAAAATTTCAACTAAAATAATGTATCAGTACTACAGGTTTTGTCATAGTAAATACTAATACACAAATGTTTGATTTTTTAATTAAATGTCACTAGGAATAATAATGCGATCACATTTATATTTTAGCTTAATCTTATAGGGACTACTACAAATTCCTACAAAGTTTTGCAGCATGCCTGCCCAGACTATAAATTTTGGAATGTAACAAACTGACAGTTTCAATTTCAGCTTAGTGAAAATTAAAATGCTGTTTGTCTTGCTGATACATTCTCTCTTGTTCTGCAAGTGACATACAGTACGATTGAATTCTTATTTTTGAAACTGAAAAGTCTCATAGAATTCCTACAGAAAGAAAACGATACTGAAACGGGAAGGGTCATGCATTTATGTCATAAACCTTCTGTAATTTTGAAATGTGTCACTATACTTCCTGAAGAAAAATTTCAGAACTTTTATTTCAATGTAATGAAATTTGTAAGGCTACACCATATGTATTACAGATAGACAGAAACAAAAATTCGAGCTCTGGATACCTTACACAATTATTACAGTTACAGAATCTGCTGTTCATTTCTTTTCCTGCTACGATGACCCCTTAAGAATGGATTCTAAACTCTGTTGCACAGTATAACTCTATTCAAATTAATGGAATTACTCAAGATTTGCACTAGTGTAAATGAGATGTGAATCAGGTCCTCTCTGTCCTCTATCCACTTGCACTGTCATAGTGAGATGTAATTTTCAGCACATTTTATACCACATCTTCATAGAACGTTGACGCGATTTTGCTTAAAAGTATTATGTTGGAAACATTTTCATTAATTAAAACCTAAGCAAATGAACAGGGCATTTTTATTTAATTCATTATACGTAGCACACACATATTAACATACTATCATAGAAAATGGCAAAGATTATATTTTCTTATAAAAATAATAATTAAATTACACATTCTCCAGAGAAAGATCAAAAACTTACCTTTATATCAGGTTAATAAGCAACCAAAGTTGGTTTCCTCCCTGTCACTCCTGAACTCTTTAGGTTTTCAGCTTGTCCTAAGACAAAAAACCCCCACCAAAATACAATTCAAAGGTAGCAGAGCATTACCGCAACTACACAATTACCTGATGTCCATTTCTATCCACTCCTTGGATTCAGGACGCTCACTCCACCCCTTTCTGAGAAAATGATCATCAGTCACAAAGGAACTATCATAGATGAAGTTCGCAGTCTACTCAGCCCAGGCTGCATAGCCCAGACCCCACACCCATGTATCAACAGCTATGGAGACATGTCAGCATATTTTACTGATAATATTAATTGAATACATATGAAGCTAATAGGCAAGAAAGTCTTGCTCCTCTAAATCTTAGTGTCCACCATACCTGGCTGTGTTTGGCTTCATCACACAGGCTAAAGCTAAAGAAGCCCTGAAAAACAGTAAAATCACAGCCTATTAAATAGATCCATCCTACTTAAGGGAATCCAGCAAGAAAGAACTATGCCCATTGCTAATGGAAGTAGTTGATCTGTCCCTCAAGACTCACATTTAGCAAGCTTCTTGACAAATGTAATAGTTTGCCCCATCCTTAAGAAGCAAACATTGGATTTCAAGATCTCTCTGGCTACCAACCCATATCTTTCCTCCCATTCCTGGGCAAAATCTTTCAGAAAGTAGCAACCACAAAACTCTAGCAATATGTGACATCCACAAACAAAGGCAGCCTTAGCCTATCAGGGCCCATAGGCAAAGGTCCATTGCGGCCCACATAGGGCTCCCTGGCACTGCCTCTCCAAGGCCATGGAACCCCACTGGGGCACCCTAAAATGCCCTCCTCCCATGGCCCCAGCACTCTGTCCCTCCATGTCTCCAGTTCCCCATGGCTGGCCTCCCACCCTGGCAGGGGCTTCAACCTCCCTCGTGGCCCCAGCTCCCAGTGGCCGGCCCCCTCCATGGCCCCAGCCTCCCCAATGCCATCCCCAACTCCCACACTGCCAAAGGAAAGGGGCAGGGTGAGAGAACAAATCCTGGCCTCTGGGCCAGCTTGCTCCAACCTGCCCCCGTACCCCCCCTTCCCCCGCACCAGGGCCCCCACAGGTCAATTGGCCTTGCATCTTGCCTCCCCTCCACCATCACCGACCCTGTGTTATGCAGGGCAGGAGGCAGATATAGCTTTTGGGGTAGGTGAAGGAACACCTTGCTGTTAGGGGGTTACCCCAAATGATGCCTCTGTCCACCAATATTCTGGATGTCTCATAATCAGGGTTCAGACAAGGGCACAGTTCACAGATGGCTCTAGCGGCACTAAGAGATTACCTCCTCATGGCCATGGACACAGGCAAAATCTCCATGCTCATACTGCTGGAACTCACTTCAGCCTTTGACACAGTTACTGCTAAACTACATATTTGACATAGCAGGAATAAATGATCCAGCCCTACCCTGGCTCCTAACATTCCTCTCCAGCAGAACACAGAGTAATAATGAGTTACTGCTTTTACTCTCTGAAGAACCACACCTGCATGGGGCCTGGAAGAATCCATACTATCCCCACTTCTCTTCAATATCTACATGAGAGCACTGGGAGAAATAGTAGAAAATATGGGCTGAGTGGTGAACAGGATGCTGATGACACTCGCTATATATCTCATTCTCAATGGATGCAGACAACACAACTTCTAAAGTGAGTTCTTACAGGAAATTGACTCTTGGATTAGGCAACATGTGGAACTCACTGCTAGAGATGTTATGAAAACCAAAAATGTAACTGGGTTCAAAAAAGAATTATATAAATTCATGGAGGATAAGTCCATCAACTTCCTCTCCTGTGGTCCAGTAAAGACACCCATTCTTAGGCTTTCAGCTCTCCAGCCTTCTTCTCTCTCGGGTGGAGACCAACATCACCCTCCTCATAGACTGGGGGATTTCCAGGCTTCCTGGGTCACTACCTTCACTGCATTTCCCAACAAGACTGACTGCCTCAGCAGGCCTTCTTTTCTTAGAGGCTATAAACAGCATAATTATCTATAATTACATTACCACACAGCTCTTTCTAAGCAACCACATGTATTCTTAAAACAAAGCATCACAGAGAACATATATTCAAAACAATAAACAAACATATTGACATGCTAATAAACTTACCAGAGGTCACCCTGATTCCAACGAGATCTCTGTTAGTGAACAGCTCTTCAAACCCCACTAAAGGGCTTTTCTGGGATCTTAAGTTATAACAGCTGCTAGGTCAAAATGAGAGCACCCACAAATTTTTGAATCACTCTTTTATCCAGTTTGGGCCTCCTATAATCAACCTAATTGTGAGCTCAGTTGTAAAAAATCAACATAAGTTCATAAGTTGCTTATAACAACAAATGTTGATGGGAAAAGATTTGAAAGGGAGACAGACTGAATTAATCCGAAAAAGAAGAGCTACTGCTATAACTTAAATACTGTGTTGAGCTCATATTCAGTGAACTAGAATAGTTTAAAACCAAAAATCAGTGAACCAAAACCAATTTGTCCAAAAGTAGGCCTAACTGATGGACAAAATAATTAGTAGATGAGGTATTAAAACCATTACTCCCTTTTGTGGGTCTTTAAAGAAAGAGATTTGGAGAGTAAAACTGTATACTTAAGCTTCACCATCCAGGCTACCACCCCCACCATCTACTGGGAGCTCAGGCTTTTATTCTGATCTGAAGAATTGTCCTGATCAGATCAGGGCCAGAAAGAGGACTTAGATAACATCACCACCTCTGCCGGCTTCAGCTGAATCCCAAACACCAAATGGGACAAAATAGGCTAAAATTCAACAGCTCCAGCCCAATTCAATTAACTTTTTTTCTTTTTTTCCCCAGAATGACAGTTTTTACCATCTAAGAGATGGTCAAAGAAGGATTTCTTTTCCTTTAAAAAAACTCCCTTCATCTAAAGGGAGAATCAACAAAGGATTTTTTTTTTTTAAAATGAGAGCTTTAATTAATACTTTATATTTCAAATGCTTTAACTGTTTTTTTTCCATCTTTTGTCTGTTTTTAATAAAAGATTTAAAGAATTTTTAATGACATATTTACCATGGTACTAACCAGGCAGTGGTCTGTATTTCAAGCACTGGAAATTGTTTATTACTGAACCTTGTTTAACATTGTTTAATGTTGGACAGTGACTGGGTTTTGTTAATGTGTTTAGCCCATATATTCCACCTAAATAAATACATCTGGTTGCTGATCTTGTCTCATGTGAAAGGTAACCAATAGACAGCTCTTCAGGCCACAGCTTCAAAGGATGGGTCAAGAGGCGAGAAGTTGCCTTCCCTTTTTCTCAAATATTTCCTAGGTATCTCAGTTCACTTTGTTTGTCCAGCAACTACTTCAGACTCTTCTAAAGCTCATAACACTTCCAAGTGCTTACGTTAGCCATTTCTCCTCCTAGAGATGTCACATTCAATCTCATAATAACACATACACATTTGCATTTTAATACAATGAATTCAGCATCCAAAAATACAGAAACTCTTCATTCAATAAGATTTAACTTAATTCAGTAAGATTTGGGTAGGATATTGCAGGAACTTGCCGTATGTGTCTCTGGAAGCATCTGGCAACATTTTTGAAGACACCTTTCCCATCGATGGGTCTGCTACCTTACTTATTCAAGAGGAAGCAGCTGCTTTTGCCAACCATTAGGAGATATGGCAATGTTTCCAATGAAGCAAATATTCTGTAATAGCACCTTTGTTCTTAAAGGTTTTTAATGTTTACATATAGTGCCACCAAACCACAGCAACCTCTAAGAGAAAGGGTGGAACAACCAATAAGTGCACAGGGTCAGTGAAATGGAATTTTATATAATGAAATCTAGGCAAATATCTACTCTGATGAAATTGCAAAAGATTGTAATGTCTATAAAGATGAGAGCAGGAAATCTTTTAACATTTATCTGGTTTCATCCACTGGTGCTGTTATGTTGAGGTGTCATAACCCCGTTGCATTGTATCAGACTATAATTGCAAAAAGTGAGGTGATGAGGTGACACTGAGAACTGCAGCTGCTGCCATATGTGGGGAAAAGGGAGTAGATTGTTACCTGGGTCCCACTCCGTAAGGACTAAAAGATTTGATCCAAAGGTTCCACACAATATGCAATTTGAGCAAGAAGTTTTTATGCTAGTTTCAGCCTATATCATAGCACAAATAGATCCTGAAAATGTGTCTTATGAGATTGTAGGAGTTCTAATTTTTAAGTTAGGAAGGATCAGATCACAACATAAACTCATCTGGGTTGGCACTGAATACACTCTTGTCTGAAATCTTCATGCAACCTGGCTTCATTTCATCTAGTTGTCATGTTTCTGCTTCAAGAGTTACTACTTCATTCTGGGATATAAATTTTCTTGATAGCTTCTGAACAGCTGTCAAGTAACATTTTATTACTAAATATCTGCTTCATATCCCAAATCAACTGTTGATTCCCACCTCATGGGACACAGTGTCTGAAATAACAAACTCTTAGCTACATAGAATCAACAAGGTCATCCAGCTGGCTGCTGCCAGGAGTCACTGAGGAGCAACTGAATCTCAGAGTTGGGTGTGTGTTAATATACCCTTGGTACAACACTTCAAACCATTGAGCAGAATCAAATTAGGCAATAAAAGAAAAAAAAAATACTGTGATACTAAATGTAATGGTGTACAACAAAATTCAGCATCAAGCTGTGGGGGCCAATCTAACTGACATGCAGGAGTATGTGAAGCTGTAGGAATTTCTCCTCAGGGAAGAAATAAAAGACCAGATAAGGAATGGGGAAGAGCATGCAGTAAATTTCTTTTTGAGACAGGACTTAAGATATTATCTCTATCCAGGTCAGAGTACAAGGTAAGGGAAGGTGCTTGGAGAGAACAGAAAAACAACAGAGTCCTGTGGCACTTTTAAAGACTAACAGATTTATTTATCGCATGAGCTTTCGTGGGAGAAAATCCCAATTCGTCAGACACTTTGAACAGGGAGCAGCAGTAGCACTAGTTACTAGAACAGTAAGAGAGCAGACTTAAAGGAATTGTTTTGAGGAAATGCATTGTCAAACAATAGTCAGCTCAAAAGGCATCCTAAGGAGAACCTCCAGCTTCCATATCTGAGTAGTAGAACTAGGATAGCTGTGTTGCACAAGAAGGCTTTAGCTGTATGCTGGAGTCACTCAGGGTGGTGTTGGTACTGGAGAAATTCCCCAGACTCCATTTTGCATTCCTGATCCCTCTTTTATTTTAAATAAGCAAGAGTCATGCCACCATTGGAAGCTGCAGATCACATAATATTTACTAAGCATGTGCAATCAAAAGAAGATGAAAAATTAGCTAAGCTTCAAAAGTCTCATGAGGTAATCATAACTCTAAGGTAAACAAAGGCGGTGAACATGTGTGAAATGTTGGCATGTGTTTAAGAATATTTGACTTTGAGCATGTGTGAGTATGTCTCATGCAAAAGTAGGCCAGAAATCACATAGTAGAGTGTAAACAAGCATTTAATTTCCTCCCATTCTGTAAGTTTCCCATCTTCAAAGCGTCTGACGAAGTGGGATTTTCTCCCACGAAAGCTCATGCGATAAATAAATCTGTTAGTCTTTAAAAGTGCCACAGGGCTCTGTTGTCTTCCTACAATAGACTAACACGGCTACCCCTTTGGAATTTGTGATACTTTGAAAACAGATACCAAGTTTATTTAGGAGTAAGTGGTTACATAGAAAGGAAAAGATAAAGAAACTAACAATATACTTATACATACATACCATACATAGTAAAAACAGTTTTAAATAACTTGTATCTTTCAGAGTTTAAACAGTTTGGTCACCAAATGGCCAGCTCTATTTACAGACCACTGGTTCCAAACCAGACAATTCTGTTTTTTCTTTAAAACTATTTACCTTTTATATTTATACACACACTCACTCACATTATGGCTATGTTTACACTAGAAAAGTTAAGTTGTAAAGTGGTTACTCTGAACCTGGACTTAGTAACTCGACCTAACCGCCTTTAAGTCCACACTGTGCTTATGTTGATCTAAGGAGTCAACTTAAGTGTTAGGTCAACCTAACCGGTGGCTCTGACTAAGTTGACTTAAGCTTTCATTAAGTCGACTTAAGGAATTTCAATGTGGATGGGGAGTAAGTTGACCTAAATTGCAAGTGTAGACATACCCTATCAGACTAACCTTACTTAACATTATACTACTTAACAGTCTATAACAGTAACGTATTTAACAATTTAACATCCTTCACAACCTACATATTCAGCAAGCTTCTTATCAGGTGGTTGCTGAACAGTTGGAAAGGGAGAATCTAACTCAGACCACAGATATTCATCTTTATTGACAGGAGTACCCATTTATTCTCTGGCCACCTATAAGGGGGCCCAAAACTCAGGCATCTTCCTTCAAATCATCCTGTTTTCTCCTTGGAACGTTCTTCTGCTCTGTAAATTAGCTATAGCAAAAAGGGTTATCTTAGGCTTAGTCAATGTGCAGGGTCTGAGTTAGCCTGATGCCTACAGTCCAGGTGTACCTTTGCTTAGCACAGCTTACCACTGTCTTGAGTTTGCTTCTTATCAACTTCTTTCAACTCTTTTCTTACCAGACTGCCCTTTTACAGTTATCTTCAGCTCGGTCTCATCTGATGCTCTCTTCCCTGATCTTAACTCTCTACAACGCTAAGCCTCCTGGCTATTGGTCTTAGATACAGCTTGGCCTCCCAAGCTCAACCAATCAGCTTAAGCGTCAATCATAAGAGAGGGGTAACATATGTAGGGGAAAGAGAGAGGAAGAGAGTTACGTAGTGCCCCTCTATATATGTGAATTAAATTGTATTTTTCATGCTAATTGGACTGTATCTTTCATTCTAATTAGATCACCCTGAACCAATCAGCTACCTTATGTTAATTAGGGTGTATCTCATATTAATTAGTTACATTTTCATGCTAATTGGCTATATATCTTATGATAATTAGATATTGTTTTAACCAAACATTTTAAATTACGTAAAAAGGGAGGGGTTAAGGAGGAAAAATGGAATCCCCTTCCAACTGCCATTCCCAGCTATCACTTGCTGAATTATTTTTGTATCACTAATTCTGACTTTAAAACTTATTCCAAAACTAATTACCATTTTAAACCTCACAAAGTGTCTTGAAACTATTATTTTAACACTCAAATATCCAATCCATCAATTTTAGAAATTTTAAAACTCTTTCCAAGGCTTCCTCCCTACACCCCATTGTAAGCCTTTCCCCCAACATTCCTTTTGGCTATTTTGGACAATTAAAACAGGTATTTCCTTAGCTATCCTTGAGACCCAGACCTTCAGAAGACAGAAATGTTGTTTTGTGGGAACCCCTTGGTAAACTTGAGAGGAGGTAATAAATTACTTATATTCTGTGGGTACCCTAAATCTGTTTTCAGGGTAACAATTTCATAGTCAGCTATATGGTAGCAACTAAGCTGGTCAAAACTTGACCTTTCCAATACTTGGGAAATTTTGACATTTTGAAATTTGTTTTCATTCTGAATTGGAATGAAATCAGATGATTTGGGAATTTCCCATTGAATGGAAATTCTGAAAAATATTTATTTAAGAAAATTTCATTTAGGGAAATAAAAACATTTAATGTGTTAATTTTAAGAACAGCTGTGTTCAATATACTAGAAAACTGGTTCTAAGCTTACAAAAGGTATTGAAAACTGCTACTCCTCTAATTAGTACACTGAGTGAATATCTTCTTGTTCAAAGTGACAAACTGTTTCATTAAAACCCAAACAGCAGACACTTTGGACAAGAAAATGAGATAAAAAGATGTTTCAATTAGAACTAAATACCACCTGCCCTTAGTTATGTTAAAAATAAGATAAAATAAAAATAGCTTACTTTGACTGTTACATTGTTTATTAATTTAATTAATTAATTATATTATCTGAATTGATATGGACATGTCATGATGCATTGTCACTACTAACATATCATAAGCTAATGTACAAAAATAATGAATGTAAAAGCTAAAAAGTTATTTTTAAACCAAATTTCAAGTTATTTTCTAAAATGAAATTTTCCAACACAACAAATACTTTGTTTTGAAATGATTTCATTATAAACTGGTATGGTTTCACACACATAAACACAAAAGAGTTTTTTAAAAAAACAGTCTTTCCCAATGAGAAACTATTTCTACATTTGGGTTTTTTGTTTTTTTTTCTGACCAGATTTAGTGGAAGGGCATGGGCAGGCCAGGGCAAAAGAATCAGATACTATGCAGATCCTTCCATCCTCTGAAGATGGAACCCTGATAGTGCCATAATAGCTATTGTAGAGCGAGTAGAGTACTGAGGTATAGACAGAAGAAGGGGATTTGTTTCCATTGGGAATCCTTACAGCTATTCAGTATGATTTTCAGTATTGTGACTGTTTATCAGAGTATAGGATTATGGTCTAAGAGCAGACCATGAAGATAAATACCAGGAAGAACAATGGACTCAAGAAGGAAAAAAAAAATAGATTCAGTCTCCAAGCACCATCAGATATGTTATATAGCTGTACAATGAGAGTTTAGCCCAAGGGTATAAAACATTTTGTATATCCATGGCTGAAAGCTAGAGATATTTTAAGGTCAATTTCCCATGAACTAGATGACTGATTTCACACAAAGGAGAATATCGAGTAATACACTTTGCACCTTGTGTTTGTTGAGAAGCAAGCTGGTAAAGCTTTAAACCAGAATGAAGCAGTCAAATGCAGTATATGCAGTAAATGAAGGATAATAAGGTTACAGGGATTTTACATGTCTGTCTCTTTCTCCCATAAAAAGTTATGAACCATATTGCTTTACATATGGTTTTATTAGGAAAGAATGAGAAAACATCAAGAAAAAATATGAAACAGATGAAAAAAATTTAATCTTTAATAGTAAACATTACAATTGTAAGAATATATATATATATATATATATATATGTGCAAAATAAATATGGGCATAAGTTTGTGTAAGCACTGATAATATGTAAAAATATGTAAATTTAAGCAACAAATATGGATATTCCTCTTGAAGCTACATGCTTATTGTGAACAATACATCTCATAAAGTATTTTTTGTTGTCTCCACCAGGAAGAAAGACAAGATATAAGGGATGCAGTTTAATTAGGGTGCAACTTCATTAACTTAATCCATGTGGGAATCTCCGGCAATTGTTTATACAGTCCATGTCATCATTTTTTATTTATTTTTTTCCACTTAAGGAAAGCTGCTCAGCTCTCCACACCTATACCAGCCTTTATTCTCTCTTTGCGCTGTTGATTAACTCAGTCCCCCTAAAAAAAAAAAAAAATCCCGAATCTGTTTCACCCCAATGTGCAGTAATCATTTCAGAAGGCTGCTTCCAGGTTACCAATGATTGCAAGAGGATATTGGCTGGGCCAAGAGCATTCCTCTCCTTTTAAGGCCCAGAAGTGAACTTTTAGGCAAAATGGCTGCCCACCTGTACCCAATACAAAACTGTGCCCAAGTTCAAATCACCAGCTCACATGACCTATTTACTGGGTTCTTATAGTATGCCCCTTTAGCCATGCCAACGCAGAGCTGCCTAAAGCTGACCCACAGTTGTGAACTTCCAGGGGGAACCAATCACCTGCCTGTGAGCCAAATGCACAATATGTTGAGGTTCTGTTCATGAACCAGGATCCCATTCATCTAAGACTGGAGTCTGTCCCCCAATGCTTGAGAGAGTCATCATGTAGAATAGGCTGTAGATCTTTGATGATGTGTTGAAGAGGTCTGACTTGGGGGTTGTAGGTGGTGACCAGTGGTGTTCTGTTGTTTTTTTTCATGGGCTTCTCCTGTAGTAGTTGACTTCTGGGTACCTGTCTGGCTCTGTCAATTTGTTTCTTCACTTCTGCAGGTGGTGCTACATCCATGGTACAGGTTGAAATAAGAGCTCAACAAGTTATGACCATCAGTACTAGTATCTGAATTCATATAAGACTATGAAAGCCCCTACCAGGAAAGATAATATAATATTTTTATATGCTAAACTCTTCCTTCAGGATCACATAGCCCCACTGATCTACCCACCAGCTAAGGTGATGCCTTCCTCCTTTTTTCCAACCACTAGTGAGGGAACCATTAAAGGAGTCAAAAAGCAAGAGTCCTGTGGCATTTTTAAAGACAAACAGATTTATTTATTGCATGAGCTTTTGTGGGAGAAAATCCCACCTCGTCATGCGGTAAATAAATCTGTTAATCTTTAAAAGTGCCACAGGACTCTGTTGTTTTTCTGCAATAGACTAACATGGCTACCCCTTTGGAACTTGATTAAAAGTATCTCTTTTCTGCATCAGCATAGGCTAAGGCCTTTGTGGTTGCAGGGTATGCATTCTTTGAATTTTCATATGTATGATAGCATGACTTTTCCCCTAAGCTATTTCTAAACTGATGTCAAATAGTTCAAACTTCCAACCCTTACTGGGGGTCACCTGTAATTGATATCCTTGTAGAATCACTGCCCCCTCATAGTCTTGGGAGTGTTTTGGTACCAAATTTTTATATCTTTAAATAGGCGCCAATAGTGTAACCGGTGTTAGCAAAGCTCTGGCAAGCACTATAGCTAGTTCAGTGTTAAATATGTATGCCAGGCAGGCCCTGAATCACACTCAAATGCATACAGTAGTATTGCAAACCCCAAATATTAAAAAGTGTTGAGATAGGCACCCCCACGTGTTTTTCTTTACCTTCAAGATTCAAAGACTTTGGGGTTCACTTGGATCACATTTTCATACTTTTCTCCACAACAATGAGGGCTAGAATCTATCTTTTTAAGAAAGAAAATTGAGTTCCTCACCTAATCTTATTAATCCAGGAGCTGAGATTTTAAGAAAAAACAGAAGACTCCTCATAAAATTGCAAGAGGTGGCAATATTCCTACAATCACTCAGGATAACCCAGATATTCTGCCTGTGACCCATTCTCAACCAACTCCCATAATTGCCAGAGAGACCCTCCCTCCTGTCAACCTACATCTCTCCTGAGCTAGAGCAAAAGAACAGCAATACATGCACCTTTAGTATATTCACCATACTACCTTCCACTGACCTGTTATGCTAGATGGATATACTTGATAGACGCTAAGAGCTGGCTGCTTGATTTTATGCATCTTCATCCGTAAAGGAAGCTAAGCCTTTACCTTGTATCTCTAATTAATTCTGGTGCTTCATGGACTTCAGATTTAAAGATGTAGGCCTAATCCTCACACTACTCAGCATCTATAGTCTCATTTGCTTCATTGTTATTTGTGATTGTCCAGTATAAGAAATAAAGACTAACAGCAACTAATTACCTCAGAATGTATGCACAATGACTGAGCAGACTAGAAATGTTTCTAAAACACATCACAAGAACTTGGCCTTTCGACTCACATAAAGCTAATCATCTGATTGTTCACATCAAACATTTGCTTTGGCTGATGTATTTCAGCAACTAGTTGAAAGAGACTAGTTTGATTAATTACTTTTATATAATTAGTTAATATAATTTTAAAAAGTAATGATTTTCTAATTAGATTTAAATACCATTTTTTTTCTTCCCTATATTCTAATTAAGTTTCAATTGTTCAGGTTAAAAGAAGAAAGAAATTCTTCCATGCAGTCCAAACTCTCCACATCCCTGTCTTATTCTTTTCCCCTTTCTTTCTCTTTCACTCTGTCTTATGCCTCTCTCACTAAAACAAAATACCATAGAAATGGGAAAAAATGTAAAGGGAACATAACTTTTTACATATAAACTGTCTAAAGTCAGGCAACTCAGAAGTGAGATTTCCGTAATCTCTAATCCCCTACTTCTCTATCTTCTGCCTTTTTTCTTATTCACTCCAAATTTAATTCTGCCCTTTAGCACGTGTTTTAGCTTAGGGTGGATCCAGCTTTGTCTTCAAGTGAGATCTCACATTTTATCATGATTCTCTAATTTTTAAGAGTACGTCGACACTGGAGCCTTAGGTCAACTTAAGGAAGGTTAAATCAACCTACAGACTGCTGCATTCACATCAGGCTTGTATTAAGTTGATTTAAGCGCTTTCTTGTTCGACTTAATGCTCAAGTCGACCTTAGTAAGTCGACTTAAGCCAGTGTAGATGGGAAGTGTACTTAAATCAACCTAATTGGCCTCCAGGCCCCCTCCCAGGACCAGCCACAGTGCACCACTCCTCTGTTGACCTAGCACATGCCAGTGTGGACGCAGGCAGTTGACAGTAAATTCTCTAAGTTGACTTAACAAGGACAACGTTATGTCCACATAACAGAGCCTCTCGTGTAGACATACCCTAAGTGACATGAGCATCATTGATCCTTTAAACTTTGATTCAGCAAACACCTGCAAACACCTGCCATTCAAAAAGCCCCACTGGCCACTTTTGGCCCACAAGCTAGGGGTTGAGAACCCCTGGATTACACACATGCTTAAAGAGTATGTCAGGACACTATATACTAAAGAATATTTATTTTGAATATTTGAAAGAAAGGGAGAGAGACATAGCAAACATTTGCATACAATATATGCCTAAAATCAAGATGTGCTCAGTGTCACAGTGAAAATATATACATATAGTAGAAAAACAAAAACTTGCAAAACTGTTGAAGTGATACTTTTCCATGATGGTTTTCCTTTTTCATTAACATAAGAAGCCACCCACACCTATATATTATTTATGAGAATAGGGTCAGAATAGAAACACAGCGATGTATAATATACAGTGTTTTAGGGTGCTGCACTGTATGTAGGACATTCAGGTAAATAAAGATGAAAAGAACATGCAGAAAATACACAGGATACATTTTGGGTTTGATATTTCCCTGAATACTTAATTAAGTTACTTTCTTTTCAATGTTGTGCTCTTTTTTTGGCACCATAAAAACAAGATTAAAACCTACATCATACTTAACGGATGAAGTAGGAAGCAGGTGGATTTTTATTTGTTTGTTTACAGGAAGGGCGAACATAGTAGCAGACAAATTCCTCTTCTAATATTTTTGCTTGCAGCATTGCAACACTGAGAAATGTCCTACCCACTCCACAAGTGCCTCAGTAGTTATTTCTAGTTCCCCACAACACCTCCATTGTGTCGTCTGGAAAGATATGTTTCAGTCAAACACATTTATTGGACTCAATAAATGCATACCTGGATGAAACATAATGGCCTGTGATACTGCAGGCCAAACTAGATAATGTGATGGCCCCTTCTGGCCTTAAACTCTATGATTGGTGATTGGGCTGATTGGTGGAGAGAGGTCAGCTGACCCTATTAAGGGTGGGGCTTCCCTCCTGAGGGAGCTATAAAGGCAGCCACTCCAGCAGGCAGCGGCACACAGCGGCAGGCAACAGGGCTGTGAACAGGGGAGTTTAAGTGGGAGTTTGGAGGGGGAGTTTTGGGGGATGGGTGGTTTCTTGTATTGCTTTTCTTGCGCTGTTGGGGTTTATTCTGTGCAGACTGGGATTAAGACAAGAGCTATGGCAGATACAGAGACAACTGTAGTCGACACTCAAGCCGGGGAAGCAACAGCAAGAATGGCAGGATGTGGAAGCTGTGGGATGTACTTGATCTATGTATGCAGGAAGTGTCGGCTCATTGGGTTGATGGAGGAGAAAATTCGCAGGTGAAAACTCTCATTGAGTTTAGAAGGGGTTTCGAACAAATGATGGAGCAGATAGGTGAGGAGGTTTTAAGAGAAAAGCCAGATCTGCAGATGGAAGCAGAACCATCAAACTGTGAGGGCACAATACCAGGAGATGAAAGTGGCCAGTGGAAGCATGTGACTGTGAGAAGTCGGCCGAGGAAAAGACAGGCTAGCGAAGGAGAAATAGAGCTCAGAAACAGGTTTGCTGGGTTATCAAATGAAGGAGCAGATCATGTAGTGACTGATGTTGGGAGTGCAAGGAAAAAGAGAAGAGCAGCTAGTCCTATCCAAAGAGGGGATGAGCCAATGGAGATTCCTCCCAGTAAGAGCCCTAGAAGGACTCAGGAGTGGATGCAAACGATTTCAGAGAAAAACAGGAGGACTGAGGACTTGCGACCAGAACGAAGTGGGGATAGACTAGTGAATAGCACTGGTGCTAGGAAAAGGCAAGTCTAGGTGATTGGGGACTCCCTGTTGAGAAGGACAGACAGGCCTATAACCAGAGCTGATCCCGAGAACAGAAGGGTATGCTGCTTGCCGGGTGCGAAGATACGGGATGTTGATCTGAGGCTGAAGAGGATCTTAACAGGAGCTGGAAAGAATCCTCTGATTGTCCTTCATGTGGGCACAAATGATGTAGGTAGATTCTCACTGGAACATATCAAAAGTGACTATGCCAGGCTGGGGAGGACTCTCAAAGAAATAGAAGCTCAGGTGATCTTTAGTGGGATTCTGCCTGTTCCTAGAGGAGGACAACAAAGGTGTGAGAAGACCCTGATGATAAACAGATGGTTTAGGCAGTGGTGCTATAAGGAGGGCTTTGTATGGTCACTGGGAGGCATTCATGGACAGAAGACTGTTCAACGGGATGGACTGCACCTCAGTAGAGAGGGGAACAGACTTCTGGGAGGGAGATTAGCACAACTGATCAAGAGAGCTTTAAAGTAGAGAACTAGGGGAAATGCCCGAATAATCTCCGCGCCTGAGATTAGTGTTAAGAGGGAGGTAAATGAAATAAGAAAGGTCACAGAAATAGGGAACGGCATGAGGGCTACGAGGAGTAGTGTAAATGCCAGTCTAGTGAGTGATATTGTCCGTGGAATGACTGTGCCGAATCAAGCAAAGAACGTGAGTGAGGCAAGCAGCACAAACTAAAATGTTTATATACTAATGCGAGAAGCCTGGTAACAAAATGGAGCTACTGGTAGAGGAAGTGAGACCAGATATTATAGGGATAACTGAAACATGGTGGAATAGTAGTCATGACTGGTGTACTGGTATTGAAGGCTAAGTGCTCTTTAGGAAAGACAGATATAAAGGCAGAGATGGGGGAGTGGCATTGTATGTCAATGAGGAGATAGACTGCAGGGAAATTCAAAGTGATGGAATTAACAAGACAGAATCAATCTGGGTAAAAATCATGTTAGGGAAAAAACCTACTAAAGTTTCTCCTGGAATGGTGCTTGGAGTGTGTTACAGACCTCCGGGATCTGATCTACACATGGATAGGAACCTCTTTAAGGCCTTTAAGGAAGTTAATACTACTGGGAACTGTGTGATTATGGGAGACTTTAACTTCCCAGATATAGACCGGAGGACATGTGCTAGTAGTAATAAGAGGGCCCAGTTTTTCCTGGATGTGATAGCTGATGAATTCCTTCTCCAAATGGTTACTAAACCAATGAGAGGGGATGCATCTTAGATTTAGTACTGGTGAGAAGTGAGGACCTCATAGATGAACTGGTTGTAGGGGACAACTTAGGTTCAAGTGACTATGAGCTAATTCAGTTCAAATTAATTGGAAGGATAAACAAAAATAAATCAGCGACCAGGATCTTTGACTTTAAAAAGGCTAACTTTAGAAAATTAAGGGAATTAGTTGGGGAAGTGGACTGGATAGAAGAACTCAGGAATGTCAATGTAGAAGAGGCTTGGAATTGTTTCAAATCAAAGTTGCAAGAACTATCTGAAGCCTACATTCAGAGAAAAGGGAAAAAATTCATAGGCAAGAGCTGTGGACCAAGCTGGATGTGTAAGCATCTCAGAAAGGTGATTAGGAGGAAGCACAGAGCCTACAAGGAGTAGAAAAGGGGAGAGATCAGCAAGAAAAGCTACCTTTTGGAGGTCAGAACATGTAGAGAGAGAGTGAGAAAGGCAAAAAGTCAAGCTGAGCTGGACCTTGCGAACGGAATTAAAACCAATAGTAAAAGGTTCTTTAACCATATAAATAGGAAAAAAAATGAAGAAAGAAGAAGTGGGACCGTTAAAAACTGAGGATGGGGTAGAGGTCAAGGATAATCTAGGCATGGCTGAATGTCTAAATAAGTACTTTGCATCTGTTTTCAATGAGTGAAGTTGAGCTGGGGGATAGAGATAGGGAAGCTAATGGGAACGAGGTCATGAAAGTGGAAATTACCATACCTGAGGTAGAAGCCAAACTTGAGCTGCTGGATGCAACTAAATCGGGGGGCCCGAACAATCTCCATCCGAGGATACTAAAGGAACTGGCTCATGAAATTGCCGGCCCTTTAACGAGGATTCTTAATGAAACTGTAAACTCGGAGGTTGTACCATATGACTGGAGAATCGCTAATGTAGTTCCTATTTTCAAGAAAGGGAATAAAAATGATCCGGGTAACAACAGGCCTGTTAGTTTGACCTTGGTAGTATGCAAGGTCTTGGAGAACATTTTGAAGGAGAAAGTACTTAAGGCTATAGAGGATAACGGTAACCGTGATAAAATACAACATGGCTTTACAAAAGGGAGATCATGCCAGACCAACTTGATCTCTTTTTTTGAAAGGATAACAGACTTTTTAGATAAAGGTAATGCGGTGGACCTAATTTACTTAGATTTCAGCAAGGTGTTTGATACAGTTCCACACAGGGAGTTGTTAGTTAAGTTACAGAAGATGGGGATTAATATGAACATAGTAAGGTGGATAAGGAACTGGTTAAAAGGGAGACTACAGCGGGTCAAACTGAAGGGTGAACTGTCAAGCTGGAGGGAAGTTACCAGTGGAGTCCCTCAGGGATCTGTCTTGGGACTGATCTTGTTCAACCTTTTTGTTACTGACCTTGGCACAAAAAGCGGGAACGTGCTAATAAAGTTTGTGGATGACGCCAAGTTGGGAGGTATTGCCAATACAGAGAAGGATCGGGATACCATACAGAAAGATCTGGATGACCTTGTAAACTGGAGTAACAGGAATAGGATGAAATTTAATAATGGGAAGTGCAAGGTCATGCATTTAGGAACAAACAACAAGCATTTTTCCTATAAGTTGGGGACGCATCAGTTGGAACGGACTGAGAAGAAGGATCTGGGAGTACTGGTTGATTATAGGATGACTATGAGCCGCCAATGTGATGTGGCCGTGAAGAAAGCTAATGCGGTTCTAGGATGTATCAGGAGAGGTATTTCAAGTAGAGACAGGGAGATGTTAGTGCCGCTGTACAAGGCACTGGTGAGACCCCATCTGGAATACTGTGTGCGGTTCTAGTCCCCCATGTTTAAAAAGGATAAATTCAAATTGGAACAGGTGCAGAGAAGGGTTACAAGGATGGTCTGTGGAGTGGAAAGCCTGTCCTATGAGTGGAGACTCAAGAAGGTTGGCTTGTTTAGCCTAACCAAAAGAAGGCTGAGGGGAGATATGATAGCTCTTTATAAATACAGCAGAGGGATTAACATCAGGGAGGGAGAGGAATTATTTGAGTACAGCACCAATGTGGACACCAGAACAAATGGTTATAAAGTGTCCATCAAGAAATTTAGGCTTGAAATTAGACGCAGGTTTCTAACCATGGCTATGTCTACACTTGCACTTTTAAGTTGACTTTAACTAAGTCAACTTAACTAAGTCGATTTAAAGTTGACTTAGTTAAGTCGACTTAGTGTGTCTACACTTAAAATTAAAGTCGACTTAAAGGGGAACTTACAAAGTCGACCTACAGCGTCCACACTGGATGCTCTAGGTTGACTTGGTGGGGCTAGGGGGACCTTGGGCAGGACCACGGTGGCAGGTGGGGCACCCCTTGTGTGCAATGGGGCAAAGAGGGACAGGGACCCTGGCAGGGCAGAGCCCTGTGTGCGATGCTGTCTGGATTTGGGGAAGCATTTATGATATTATTTTCAATGGCTATCTCATAAATGCTATAATCCATAGGAACTATGTCATGTTTGGTATCAATAGAAAGGTAGTAATTTGCTGGGATGATTATATAGTTTATGTCTAGGAATTCTATTTCGATTAGAAGTTAGGAATTTGGTGTTATATCCATACTTTAACTTGTGTCATTCTGAAGGAAAGCCTTAGACGGGAGAGTGTGAACAACCATTGTCTCCTTAATGTTTAGGAATTTTCCAGGTAGAATGGTCCCAGGGAGTATCCTGATGAGCCATTAAGGAAATAAGGAATATACCCTTAAGTTGTCATGGGATAAAAGGGAAGGTCCTTTCATGGATTGAGAACTGGTTAAAAGACAGGGAACAAAGGGTAGGAGTAAATGGTAAATTCTCAGATTGGAAAAGGGTAGCTAGTGGTGTTCCCCAAGGGTCGGTCCTAGGACCAGTCCTATTCAATTTATTCATAAATGATCTGGAGAAAGGGGTAAATAGTGAGGTAGCTAAGTTTGCAGACGATACTAAACTACTCAAGATAGTCAAGACCAAAGCAGATTGTGAAGAACTTCAAAAAGATCTCACAAAACTAAGTGATTGGGCATCCAAATGGCAAATGAAATTTAATGTGGATAAGTGTAAAGTAATGCACATTGGAAAAAATAACCCCAACTATACCTATAATATGATGGGGGCTAATTTGGCTACAACGAGTCAAGAAAAAGATCTTGGAGTCATTGTGGATAGTTCTCTGAAGATGTCCGTACAGTGTGCGGAGGCGGTCAAAAAAGCAAACAGGATGTTAGGGATCATTAAAAAGGGGATAGAAAATAAGACTGCAAATGTATTATTGCCCTTATATAAATCCATGGTACGCCCACATCTCGAATACTGTGTACAGATGTGGTCTCCTCATCTCAGAAAAGATATTCTAGCACTAGAAAAGGTTCAGAAAAGGGCAACTAAAATGATTAGGGGTTTGGAGAGTGCCTCGTATGAGGAACGATTGAAAAGGCTGGGCCTCTTCAGCTTGGAAAAGAGGAGACTGAGGGGGGACATGATAGAAGTATATAAAATTATGACGGATGTGGAAAAAGTGGACAAGGAAAAGTTGTTTAAATACTCCCATAATACAAGAACCAGGGGTCACCAAATGAAACTGATAGGTAGCAGGTTCAAAACAAATAAAAGGAAGTTCTTCTTCACACAACGCACAGTCAACTTGTGGAACTCCTTACCTGAGGAGGTTGTGAAGGCTGGGACTATAACAATATTTAAAAGGGAACTGGATAAGTTCATGGTGGCTAAGTCCATAAATGGCTATTAGCCAGAAAGGGGTTAAGAATGGTGTCCCTAGCCTCTGTTTATCAGAGGATGGAGACGGATGGCAGGAGAGTGATCACTTGATCATTGCCTGTTAGGTTCACTCCCTCTGGGGCACCTGGGCACTGGCCACTGTCGGTAGACAGATACTGGGCTAGATGGACCTCTGGTCTGACCCAGTACGGCCTTTCTTATGTTCTTATGTTCTTACCCATTGTGTCCTTAATGGCTCATCAGTTTAGTCCCTGGGACCATTATCCCTGGTACATTCCCTGATACATATCCCTGGTACATTAAGTCGAATTAAGCAAAGTGTAGTGTGGACGCAGGGCAAATTAAGTCGACTTAAGCCAAGCTTAAGTCGACTTAATTTGCCAGTGTAGACGCAGTCCATTCGAGGAGTAAAGTTCTGGAATAGTCTTCCAAGGGGAGTTGTGGGGGCAAAAACCATAACTGCTTTCAAAACTGAGCTTGATAAATTTATGGAGGGGATGGTATGATTATCCTATTTTGGAAATTGACTGATATTTGGCTATGTGTGGTGGATTTACAAGTGGCCTAAGAGGGGAGAGTACATGAGGTGGGTTCTGAGTTATTACAGAGAATTGTTTCTGGGGTAACTGGCGGCTGAGACTTGCCCACATGCTCAGGGTTTAACTGATCGCCATATTTGGGGTTGGGAAGGAATTTTGCCCCAGGGCTGATTGGCCTGGGCTCTTGGTGTTTTTCGCCTTCCTCTGTAGCACAGGGCATGGTACCGGTGAATTCTCTGTATCTTAAAGTCTTTAAATCATGATTTAAGGAGGTAAATAACTCAGTCATAGGTTGGTGGCCTATTGCTGGAGTGGGTGGGTGAGGTCTTGAGGCCTGCATTTTGCAGGAGATCAGGCTTGATGATCATACTGGTCCCTTCTGACCTTAAAGTCTATGAATCTATGAATCAATGAACTTTTCTTTTCCTTTTCACATCTCTTTCATGCAGTCTACTAAACTAAACAAGGAATGATTTTCCAGTCTCAGTGCACCAGCCTTCCATCCTCTCTTCATTCATATTCCTTTTAGAATTCCACTTCTTTTAGAAATTCAGGGCTGGAAGGGACCTTGTGAAGTTATCAAATCCAGCCCCTTTGCTAGTTCAAGACAAACCCATGTTGTGCAAAAAGAGAACCCAGGATCTTTTTAAAGGGGAAAAGACAATATACCATATTTATTTTTAGGGAAACACAATTGTGTTAATAACTAATATTTAATACACACACACACACATTCACACATGCACCCCAGATGTTCTGCTGTTGTTCATGTATAGTTACCAGTCCTGATTGTTGCTTGTGATCGTAGCTTGAGTTCATGACTGGTGTTCGCAGCGCATGGCAGCTACCTGGCCAGGGAAGCTGGGCATGAGGAAGAGCGGGGTCTCTGTTGGGCACGCAGCTGTGCACCGACACTCTTAGATGGTGTGAAGAACATTACCCAAAGCTACGCAGTCTCACTCATCTTTTTATCCACGGATTTTTCTGTGTCACACTGCCTCAGTGTGCTGTATGACTATGAGTCATCAGTTAATGGCAGATGTGACTTTGATCTTGTTTTTGATGGGGCTTTTTGTCCCTTTCTTTTTAGGGTGGATTCTTCTTGCTTTTGCAGGGTTTGATTGCATTGTTCTTCAGCCATCAAACTGGTGCTGGGCTGGCAGTTTGTCTGGAGTTGGAGATTGATCCCATCCCATACACCCTTCATTCACATATCCAAACTAAGTTAAAAACACATCTAAACAAAGTTTCCCAGCAAAACTTAGGCTGAGAATTACAAAATGAAGAGAACAATTCAAAATGGAGTTTTGGTTACAATATGGAGTTACAAGTGAATGAATATGGTATTTTTATCAATGAATATTCCATATAGAAATTTCTGTTTGAAGCAATACTATGGCATACATTTATTTTTAGCACTACACACAGACCATATCTGACAGGTTTTTGTCCAACCTGTTCTTTAAAAAATTCCAGTGAGGGGTGTAAGGCTAACAGATTAGTTCTGTGATGCTTACAGGCTGCTCAGGTCAGCTCAGATCACAGTCTCAGAACAGTTCACTTAGGTATGAATCTCAAAAAAAGTAATAAGTATACCAACTGGCTTCTATGTTAGAATAATTGAAGTGATGGTATTGTTCTGCCTATCCACTTCCTGTGATTACTATCCATGTATTTAATTAGACTTTGATTGAAGTGTGTATTAGTGCTATGATGAGGAGGTGTTTGATGTATAAACTGCATGAAAAGTAATGAAAGATTCAAAAGGGGTAGCCATGTAATGCAAGATTGTTTCTGGCTATCACATTGTTCATGAAAATTAATGAAAGATTGTCTGGATGGCTGTAACTAAATGTAATATGTATAATTACCCATCAAACAGATCAGAGATTTAGAACTGTAAATGAAAAAGCGTGTTAATTGCAAAGCATGGGTCACTGCATTCATCAGTGGGAAATCCAAAAACGTAGAGTACACTTAGTCAGCAATGGGAGAGCTCATGCTATGATGGGAACACTTGCCAGATGGCCTTCCAGGGAAAGTAGCTATAAGAAGCGCTGAGAGGAATCCAGTATCTCTGGAAGAAGCTCTGAGAGCAATCCAGTTTCTCTGGATTGATGGGCTCTGCAGGGGGAATCCTGAGTGTTTGAACAGAGATCCCTAAATCTATTTTAAGTAACCCTCAGGGATTTATGGAAAAGTAGCAGACACGACATGTCTGTTATCATTGGACTACAAAGTTAGACTCATCTGTACTGTATTTGCCTGCTTTAATAACTCATGTCTGTTCAAAAAAGAAGAAGGGGACTAATGGGAAGGATCCCCTGGGAGGCTAATATGAGAGGGAAAGGATTCTGTGAGGGCTAGCTGTATTTTAAAGAAACCTCCTGGAAGGCACAGGAACAAACCATCCGAACATGCAGGAAGTATAGCAAATATGACAGACAACTAGCTTGGCTTACCAAGGAAGTCTTTTGTTAAAATAGAACAGATGCTTCCAAGAAGTGGAAGCTTAGTCAGATGACCAAGGAGAAGTATAAAAATGCTGCTCAAGCATGCAAGAGTGAAATCAGGAAGGCCAAAACACAACTGGAATTGCAGCTAACAAGGGCTATGAAGGGTAATAAGAAGGGTTTCTACAGGTGTGTTAATAACAAAAAGACAGTCAAGGAAAGAGTGGGCTTCCTACACAATGGAGGAGGCAACATAGTGATAGATGATATGGAAAAAGCTGAAGTATTTATTTATTTGCCATTGTCTTCACAGTAAAGGTCAGCTTCCAGACTACTCCACTGGGCAGCACAGAATGGAGAGGAGGTGAGCAGCTCTAAGTTCTGAAAGAACAGGTTCAAAACTATTTAGAAAGGCTGGACTTGCACAAGCTCATGGGACTGAATGTGATGTCTCCAAGGGTGCTGAAAGAGTTGATTGATGTGACTGCAGAGCCATTGGCCATTATCTTTGAAAACTTGTGGTGACTGTAGGAGGTTCTGGATGATTGGAAAAGGCAAATATAGTGCATATCTTCAAAAAAGGGAAGAAGGAGGATCCAGAAAAATCATGGAACAGGTCCTCAATCCATTTTGAACCTGAAAGAGAGGAAGTTGATTAGAGACAGTCAGCATTGATTCACCAAAGACAAGTCATGCCTGACCAACATAATTGTTTTCTGTGATGAGATGAATAGCTCTGTTGATGTGCGAAAATCGGCGGATCAGGGAAGTGACTATTCCCCTCTTTTCAGCAGTGATGAGGCCACATTTGGAGTAATGTGTCCAGTTTTGGGCCCCCCATCACAGAAAAGATGTGAACAAATTGGAAAGAGCCCATGTGAGGGAAACAGAAATGATTAGGGGGCTGGAGCACAGAACTTCTGAGGAGAGATGAAGGGAAACTATGTTTGTTTAGTCCACAGAAGAGAAGAATGAGGGGAATTTGATAGCAACCTTTACTTCCTGAAAGAGGATTCCAAGTAGGATAGAGCTAGTCTGTTCTCAGTAGTAGTAGATGACAGAATTAGAAGCAATGATTGAAGTGGGGGAAGGGGTCTCGGTTGGACATTATGAAAATCCTTTTAACTAGGAGGCTGGTGAAGCAGTGGAATGGGTTACCTAGGGAGGTGGTGGAATCTCCATCTTTAGAGTCATTATAAGTTTGTAAGGTGCAACTTGACAAAGCCCTGTCTGAGATGATTTAGCTGGGGTTGATCCTGCTTTGAGCAGCAAGTTGATCTAGATGACTTCCTGAGTTCCCTTCCAACTCTAATCTTCTGTGATTCTATGCACAGAAAAACTACCTGTGACAAAGAGGGGCCATCATTAATAATTTCCAGGAAATTGCAAGCCTAGTTGGCCTTGCGGTTTGAAAGAAATCCAATTATTTGTTTTTGAAATGCACAAAACATCTCTAACACATGCCCCCTGCTTAACCAGCAAATGTCATTGTGCTGCACTAAGTCACTGTATTCAACTGAAACATCTTTTAAAAGAGCTTTAGAAAGACCATGTGCAAGTTAGAACTTGAGTTCACTAATCTCATCGCAATACCCATTGTTCCCAGACAACTTACTGCACAGGACAGCCTAGTGAATGATGCAGGGAAGTGTGTTTAGTGAACAGCATATTGACAACAATAGCATTTTGTTTCTGTAGATCTAAACCATTTTTTCCATAAAGCCTTTTACCTTTTCAAAAATGATCTCTCCTGCAGTGTAGGTTTCTAATGGTATTAAGGACAAAAATTCTTCCTTGAAAATTTCACCATCATAGAATCTAACAAACAGCAATAGCTGGGCAGTGTCACTTAAATCGCTTGATTTGTCCACTGCAAGAGACATGTTGCTGGCATTTTTTTTAAAAATTGGAAAGCAAAGCTGACAACAATTTTCATAAATGACCTCCATTGTTCACACGATCATGGAATCAGATGAGGGTTGGGGAGCTTGCTTCACACAGTACACAGTGTCATCTTTGTTTTTATCTCCAGTAAAAGGATCAGGAATCCATTCTACACTGTATTAAGGATTATTAGAAAGACAGATCCTACCGGAAAGAGCCTCCAGTCTAAGTAAAGGAAGTAGAGGTAAAATGAAGATGGGGAAGGAAATGTATTGTCTATTTCTGTTATTTTTATAGGGAACATTTCATCAGCACTTAAACAGCATAAATGAATAGAAAACAACTCCTTTGTCAGGCTACCTGTATCATATCTAATCGTACCTGTATCTTTGCTGTATCCAGTCACTGATATACTTTCATCCCTGGTCACCAGTAATCTATCAGTTGTCTAATGTGATAGGATCATGCAATGAAAGATGTTAGCACATTATGTAGGCACAATCTTGTCACAGAAGGGAAGGAGAAGAGGAACAAAAACTAAGGAGAACAGTGACAGTATCAGCAAAGAAGATAAATGAAAATCATGAGTCATGGCAGCCTTATCTCTGATTTTTTTTAAAATAAATATTTACAATTCTTTTAATTGAATGCAGTCATACAGTCACAAAATATCTGAGGGGTGCTATCCTTGTGCTTCAAGCAGGATATGATCCTTCCCCTTTTGTTATGTCCTTTAGTGCTTACACGCTGACTAACGGAAACATTGCTGGATGCAAGCAATATTACTCAATTATGAGCATGCACCTACAGGTCCCAAATGGCATTTGGAGTGCTTTCCCTAATGAAAAGTTCTGCACTGACATGCAGGAAGCTGTTTTAAGAAAGTTTCCACTTCATTTCATTTCTCTTTGGAAAGCTTCAGTTAACAAGCTTCTGAGGCCCAACTTTTTAGCTGAAATACAGCAGGATGACCAAATGCAGAATTTGTTCTTGTGACTCTCTTCAGGTTGGTTGACAAGAATAAAATTAGTTACATTATGAAATATTATTGTAAGAAATGTTATCCCTACAGAAGCTGGGGAGAAGGGCGGTGGGGGGAGAAACTTGGTGGCATCTTGAAGAAAAATAACAAGATTTGAAACTACTCCATAACTGCTGCCAAATAGTAGAAGAAAACATTGCAGCGAGTACTGAAATGATACAGATGATGAGCAGAAGAGATGAACCAGTAAGACAGAAGATAACACAATTAAACTGTAGGCCCTCTGTCAAGCTGTGTGTTAACATGGCATGAGGAATGCTGTGCAGACATAGCAAAGAGCTGTCACTAGATGCTAAAAAAACTTTAGGCTTCAGTGCTTCCTTCACAGAAGGATATACGTAAAAGGTTACTGTCAGCCCCTACTTCAAGTTAAATAAGGAATAAGAATCAAGCTGGTCTCCCGCCGTTGTGCTTTGAGTACTGAATACCTGTAAGCATGAGTGCATCTTATAAGTATAGTCAGAAGCCATGGGAATTTAGAGAGATCTCTGAAGTATTGCTTTCATATAAACAGAAAAACAATGGCTGACTGCCAATGTTTTTACTTAAACTACAGTCCACTTAAAGTAAGTTGATTCTTTTTTGTTTATATGCATAATAATTTTTTATAACTTTAATGGTTTTTTTCAAGGCCAGGTTGTATACTATTTACAAATAATGTATTTAATTCTCTCCATCCCCTGCTTCAATAGTTAAATACATGATCTGAAATTGAAGTGTTCATTATTTAACCAATTCTATAGACAGTTAACTAATATTAATTAAATATGTTTTTTATTTTTATCTGTCAGTTATTGAATTGATTGTTCATATTTTTCATAATTTAAACAAAGTTAGCTTTTTCACATTAATATAGACTTGTTTAGTTATCTGCTTGTATACCACAGAGTACAGATCTGGAATAACATTAACATTACAATAATCATTTTCTAAGTTACCAATTTGTTGTAGGTTATCTTTCCTCTCCAAGATCCCTCTTAGCACAGTGAGATGGGAGGTGCCTTGAATTCCTTATGTCACTGGTACCCACATCAAAGATGAAGAAATGGAAAATTCCCATATCTTCACCAAACACTTGTAACCCCCTTTCCTTCCTGCATTACATAGGATCAGGGCACACTAACCTATGTACCCTGATGCCTGATATTGTTGACTGTAAAGAAGATCCTGAATATCCTAATTGTGATGTCAGATAGATAGGAATCCTTTCTCTCCCTCTCGGCTGCAGTCCTTTTACTTGTAAAGAAAATTAAAATTGGTGGTGCCTCCACCTGGCTGGGCTCTGTACACATTCAATGGCAGGCCTTGGGAGTAAACCTAAATTAATCTATGCAATGGGTCTAATGCAAAAATTCAAATTATACCCACTGTACTCTTAAGCTATGTCTACACTTGCACTTTTAAGTCGACTTTAACTAAGTCAACTTAACTAAGTTGACTTAAAGTCGACTTAACTAATGGTCCCAGGGAGTATCCTGATGAGCCATTGAGGACATAAAGAATACAACCATTGTATCCTTAATGGCTCATCAGTTTACTCCTGGGATCATATCACCTGGCAAATTCCTAAACATTAAGGAGACAATGGTTGTTCACACCTCCGTCTAAGACATTTCTCCAGAAGGACACAAGTTAAAGTATGGATATAACATCAAATTCTTAACTTCTAATCAAAATAGAATTCCTAGACATAAACTATATAATCATTCCCAGCAAATTACTACCTTTCTATTGATACCAAACATGACATAGTTCCTATGGATTATAGCATTTATGAGATATCCATAGAAAATAATATCATAAATGCTTCTCTAAATCCAGACAGTGTCACACTGTGCCCACATGCCCTGCCCTTTGGGGGGCATGCCAGGCTCCCGCTGTACCCCCCCCCAGCAGGGAGGGCATAGGTGTAGTCCTGGGGTAGCCCTAAGTCGATTTAGGGCTACCCCAGGGCTACACTGGCTTAATTCGACTTTAGAAAGTCGAATTAAGCCTTAGGTCGAGTAGAAAGGTGGTTTAATAAAGTCGACCTAATTTTAATTAAGTCGACTTTATTTTCCTTAAGTCGACTTAAGCAAGCTGCTTAAGTCGACTTAAGCAAAGTGTAGTGTAAATTTTAGGGCACATTAAGTTGACTTAAGCCAAGTTTAAGTCGACTTAATTTACAAGTGTAGACGCACCCTTAGATTGGAGTTAACACACCTTTACTTCACAATTTAAGAAAACACTATATAACAGTCTGAGGTTAAATGTCACCACTAATGTAAATCAGCAGGAAACAGTTCAATAAATCAATCAACAAATACAGTTTAGAGTAGTAAATGAGACTTATTCAACTTGCATATACACTGCCAGCATTTACCCCACTCTTAAGTTTACACTTAAGTTTACATTCCTCTGGATTTCAGAGTTCTAAACACTTGCTTTTATGGGAACATTTGAAGATCTTGAAGCTGGGGACAGGAATCTGTTGGTCCAATGAATCAATCCAGACAAGTCCATAAGTGGCAGAACAATTCTAATTTGGGATCATTCCAAGTTGCACAGCCCCTGTGAAGACTGGGGTTGTTTTAACCCACCTTTAGCAGCCTGGGTTCTGGTTTGATGAGAAGAGCACTCTCATCCGACTCATACCATCTTTACAGTCTGTTGCTGCTCCCCTCCCCTTCCAAGTACTTTCCCAAACAAGGGTGCTGGTTACTCACGCTGCTTTCACTGTAAGTCCAGCTCTGAACACAGAAAATCTCTGCCCTGGTTTTAATGACACCCACCAACAACCTCTGAATCCCCCTGGTGGATCAAAGCCCCAGCAGACTCTCAGCAGCAGATTCAGGCTTTCTAGCAGCAGTTTTCAACACAAGTCCATAACCCAGTCTTAGCTCCTCTCCCAAAATGGAGCCCACCACATGTGTTCCTCAGAAAAGAAAGTCTGTCTCTCTCTCTCTCTCTCCCCTTTCCCCAAGATATCATGGGAATTGTAGTCTTCAAAGGTGGATTGCAGCTCTCAGGATCTTCCCAACTGAGTTTAGATGCCTCTCTAATAACAGGACCAAATCAAGCCACCTACTCCATCAAGGGCTCATTCACCTGCTCATCCACCAATGTGATTTATGCCATCATGTGCCGGAAATGCCCCTTTGCCTTATATATTGGACAAACAGGACAGTCTCTGCGCCAAAGAATAAATGGACACAAATCTGACATCAGAAATTGCACCACTCAAAAACCAATAGGGGAACACTTCAATCTCGCTGCTCACTCCATTGACGACTTGCTAATAGCTGTGCTGAAACAGATGAATAACAAATCACAGCTTCAAAGAGAAACTGCTGAACTCAAACTTATATGCAAATTTGACTCTTTTGCCTTGGGGTTAAACAGGGACTATGGATTTTTCTCTCATTACAAAAAGTGATTTGACCTCACCTTCTTCTATGTGCTGTTCCCCAGTGTTTGAATCCTAACACCTATTTTGATTTGTTATTACAGCCTGATCTGATCCTATGTCATACACTCCCCTGCATTTAATTTCCTCCCATTCTGTAAGTTTCCCATCTTCAATGCGTCTGACGAAGTGGGATTTTCTCCCACGAAAGCTCATGCGATAAATAAATCTGTTAGTCTTTAAAGTGCCACAGGACTCTGTTATAGTAAAAACAGTTTTAAATAACTTGTATCTTTCAGAGTTTAAGCAGTTTGGTTTTTAATAGCAGAAGCTTAGTCACTCCAATTTCTGTTTACATAAATGGGTCCTGCATAGGTTCTTGCTCTTTTCCCTTTGAGTGAGAGCTGTTGTCTTCATCCATATGCTTGCACATTCTCAAATTATAAAAAGGGAAGAGTTGAAGTTGGGGAGTATTTGGGGGAAGTAGGGAGTGGTTTCTCAGAGGGATTGATTTCTGTTTTCTTATCTTCCCCATTTCAAGTCCCTCTCTTCTTTTCCCACTCCCACATCTTTCTTTTCCACACCAGATCAAATAATTCTGACCCTCAAAACACTGCAAAATATTACTCTGCCCTTCAGGAGGTTTCTATCTCCCCATTAAGTACGGGTCCTGAAATTTCCCCCTCCTCCTCATTTTCAGATTCTGCTGTTAATCTTCTACTTAATGGTGGACTCAACTTTATCTCAAGCAGTACTTGTGCCTCATCCTCACCCAGCCTCACACTGGTGCTAGGCAAGGATAAGGAAGGATGAGGGTAACTTGAATCTCTTCAGACACATCTAACTGGAGTCTCTCTTCCCAGGGCCTCGGACATTCATGAACCTAACTGTAGCTGGAGGAGAGGGAAGGCGTTGCAAATATGAATGAGGAACATATTTCATGTTTCAGCCAATCAGAAAGTAATGTCCCTATAGACTTACCAAATTCAGCAATAACCTAGTTTAAATGTAACTGAGTACAATTAGTGAAGCTATCTCAGTATGGTCCTCAAAACCATTGTCTTATCTCTAAGGCAAAGAACAGGATTTTTTGGTCAGTGACTCTTGTCCGTGGCCAGTGAAAGATCATTCATCTGCATCACTAACAACATATCTGTTCAATATACTGGTTTGATGGAATGGATCCAGGAAATAAGCAGCTATGCACTTTTCACTCTTCTATAATTCAAATATGGCTAAAGGGATTTTGTTCAAACTTTCCCATTCATTTTACTACCAGACAGGAACCAAGTCTAGAAAATCTCTGCTTAAAAATGTTGGAGAGATTTGAGTTTGAAAATACAAGATTGTAATAGAAATTGTTTTGTAACATTAATGAAAGCAAGTGGTGCCAAGCAATCCCAATAGCAATCACATAAATAATATAATAGTAATAACAAAGTAATATTTGTTATGGTTTTGAAGAACGCAGTAGCATCTCTGCTTAGTTTATGGGAATAATGTCCCCTTTGGGAAACAATTCTAATGAGGAGGCATTGAACTAGTACATTAATGGTATTGTGAAAATGAGTAAGTGGATCTGATCTAGTCAGCTGACATGGCTGATAACGTTCTGGAAAACTGGACCTTAAAGGTCATGTGGTGAGATGGTAAATACCTCTCATTAGCTGAATAGAAGCACAACTTGTTCTTTGGTGAATTCTGATGTGTTTAGCTGTATTTTTTATTTTGTTTTCAGATTTTAATAAAACCCTAGGTGATTTACAATAGGTGGGATGCCACTCAGTGGAGAGGAGAGATGGTGTCCTTTCACAGTTAAGGACCTGTTTTTAGAAGCTGCTAGTATTAAAATCCAATCTTTGGACAGCAAAATGTAAAAATAACATGAAAAACCAACATAGAAACTTGATGTTTAAAAACAAGTACTGTCTGATAATATAGTTTCCTTGTGAATACTAACAACATTTCATGTGATAACTCTTTCCCCTCTATGTTTTTCCAGAGATGACATAGACTAATCACTAATGACATGACATGATATATATTATTTCTGTAATATAACTTCAGACACCATTTGTGAGAACAAACTCACAGCAAAAACCTCCTGCTGGTTTTGCCGTGGTATAATGTTTGTCAAGTTTAATATTTAGTGCCACCTGTTTCATTCTGTTCTATTAAAGCCTTCATGTCATTAGAAATCAGGTATTCTAATATGTAAATAATGTAGTCTTTCTATTCATTTAAACTCTGCTCTTTTGAATTAATATTCAAATCACAGCTTTTTTTCTTGCCTATGAAATGAAGAAGAGAGTTTTTTGCTTTTTTCCCCATTTGTGGTCAGTTGTCCTGTGAGGATTTGAGGTCTGTTGATAGGAGAGAGAAAATTACATTAGGATTATAATTTGGGCAATTTTGTTTTCCTCCAGAAATCTTTCTAAAACAAAGAAAAAAATCTCTATATCCCTTGGTAAAGAAAATTGAATATCTGCTTTTTGGCACAGTGATATTAACTCTTCTGTTGTTGAGAGTGTTTGTAACCTTCCATGTTTTAAAAAAAAAAAATGATTTGGGCCTAAATATAGAGTCAACAATGGAGTAAAATTCCAAGGAAGTGGCAGAAATACTGCCAGTGGAAATATTCAGAATCTGACCCGACCTATAACATTTAGTTTAGGGATTTCAATAGCAGTCTTAGTATAATACAGGGCAATGACATATAGAATTATACACTAATTCCTGAATCTCCACTCAAAAACATCATCATATCTTAGCAATCAGAACTAAAAAAAAAAAAAAGTGGTTTTCCAGCAGTGGAAAATAATATACTAAAAGAATAACCAGAAAACTCTTAGTTTGTATGAAAACCCCATGTGTAAATCATAAGGAGAAAGACATTGCAAATATGAGAAAATATAAGGGTCAATTTGATTTGGATAAATATCCAGAAGTTCCCTATTTATCCGAGCTCTCCTGACCTCTGTGGTCTGCAAAATTGCCTGGAAGTTATAATTTTTCAAAAAAATGTAGGGCTCCAATACGGCATGTCAAGAAGAAAGACATAGCATTTTTTTTATTAACTACATTGTTATCAGAATATCATGTTTTGGAAAAATAAACTGCGAGATCTTATGCAGGGGATAAGGCACTACACCACATTTATTGTAAATACAAAGAACTCTACCAAAAAGAAAAGAGACAGTTGCTTAATTACCTAATGCAGTGTCCTTATTCTCTCTCTCTCTCTCTCTC
>ML685779.1:7269537-7349251 GCA_007922175.1 Pelusios castaneus
TAGAGAACTCCTGGCTGCTAGGCTTGTGACTATCAACATGCTTTATTCGGACCCTGATTCGCTCTCAGCCAGCTCCCAAAGGGGTTGGTCATCCCCCTCGCCCATGTGCTGGAGGGCAAGTCAATCATGGCTGCTCTGCCCCCCCCCCCAGGGGTGTAGAAGGCTCTGACCTGGAACCTAAAGAGCTGGTGAAAATTCCTTTGCACAAATAAGGACAGGAGGAACCAGGCAGACCCTCGCCCCAAAATTCCTGCTGCAGCGAAATCTGGCCAATCACAGCCCTCGGCAGGAAGCCGTGGCCTGGGCCATAAAAGCTTCCATGCCACATGGAGCACGGAGAGTCTCCTCGAGTTAACTGCTAGGCCTGATCACCCTGCAGTAGGAGTTCCCCCAAGAGTGCCGGCCCGAGTCGATTTCAACCTCCGCCTTAAGACGATATGCTGTTGTTAATCACCTGCCTGATAGTTGTGGTACGTATGTAAACTGAACCCGAGTCATCCCCCATGTTTACTTCTCATGATTGTTTCTTTCCCTTTAAATGTATATAGTTGAATGTGAATAACTCTTCTACCTCAGTTTTAACCCAAGATATTACAATTGGTGTAGGTTTGGGGATTATTATTACAATTGGTGTAGGTTTGGGGATTATTGTTACACATTGTTTTATGTATAGGACTCTGCCTTTTTATTCTGAAAGCTTTATTCCTGTGTAACTCACTGTATGTTAAACTGTGGGTAATCACCTGGGGCTATCTTGTTATCTGTGAAGCTGACTTCTAAGTTAGTTCAGCCAGCAGCACAACTGTTAACCCTTTGCGTCCCCAAAAAGGGAGCCTAATAAAGTTCATTATTTTTGGCCACCACTTTAAGTTTCCAGAAGCCTTCCTTCTCCCATCCTTTACCCACTGCGGACATCATGTACCTTGGTTTATCTACTTGATAAGAATAAAGAATGCAGACAGCTCTTCTAGGATTTAAGGCTGTAGTTCCAGGGAACTATCATTGGATGTTTGGAAACCACTAAACCATCTCCTCTAGCTAATTACCAGTATTTTTGGAATGTTAGCAAATCACTGGAATCATTGGATCAGATAATCCTGAACTATGTTAAGGGTTTCAGGGGAAAGCTCTGTGGGAGGTAATTTCAATTAGTATATTCCAATGTCATGCTGTGGGTGACAAGATTTGTGAAACTCAAACCTTTCATATTCATAGGGTGTCCACAGAATGCCAGGATCAAGTGAGTTGGGGTCCTATGCCTTCACAAAAGCCGTACCCCAGCTCAGTTGGTCATTCAGAGACAGACAGACAGAGAGTCTACACTTGTAAATTAAGTCGACTTGAGCCTGCTTAAGTTGACTTAACGAAATTTTAAGTCGACTTTATAAAACCTATTTTAAAGTCGACTTTACTGCCTAAGTTGATTTTATTAAGTCAACTTAGCCAGTTTAGATGTAGATTAGCCCTAAATCGACTTTAAGTCGACTTAAAGGGACCCAAGGGCTCCCCCACTGATCTCCCTGCCAGAGTGGCTGGCAAAGCCAGAGCCTGGCGTTCCCACCCACAGGGCAGGACACAGCCCTGCCCACCCCACTCCTATACCCTCCCCCTGTCTCTGTCCTGCTCAGCCCCCATTGTACCCTGGTACAATGGGGCAAATGCTGAGCACCCTGGCATTTTGAAAGGGGTGCCCCCCCTCCCACCATGGACCACTGCCAGGTCCACCTAGCCCCTAGAAGTCGACTTAGACATCCAGTGTGTACGCTCTAAGTCGATTTGGCAAGGTCTACTTTAAGTTGACCTAATTTTATAGTGTGGGCATGCTAAGTCGTATTTTTTGGCCAAGTGTAGACATAGCCAGAGAGAAAGAAAATTGTGTTGCCAAACGTGTAGCTCGGCCCAGAGGAGTAGTATCACAAGTTACCAATTTCTTGCTGGTCTTTGGCAAATAAATCAGTCATGTCTTGTTCAATTCCTAATGGAAAGGTGTCAACCTCACAGAAAACATCATCAAAACTGATAGCCTAGTTATGAGTCTCTGCAGGAAGATCAAGAATTGAATGGGTTGGAAACTCAGATACACTCACAGACATAGGTGTGGTCCCTCTCAGCTAAACTGAGACAACATGGTTGGATAGAGATACTGAGTGGGCTGTATTTGGAATATTGAGTAGACAAACAGAGGACTTCATTTTCCAGTTATCTCAATCCAGTAACTTTCATAAGCATACAAGTCACATTAAAATATATATGGATGCTAAGGAAGACCTAGAACAGTTCACTCACAGCTTTTTTTGTGATTGAATTATGCATTTAGCTCTACTAAGTCATCCTAATATTCTAAAGAGTAGCTATATATAAATGTTTTTTTTTTTAACCTTTGAAAATCTTGCAATGGCTGGAATAACTGTTCCTGATTTGCTTTTAAATTGAAATAATAATAGGGAAGGGAATTAATAAATAGCTAGGATGACAAGCTTTCAATCAAGGTCACTGGTTACTTCAATTACACGATACTGTCCATATTTTAAATACTGTCTGTACTTCTCACTAGATCTTATGACACCCTTGAATATAAACTGATCTTGACAGCAGAAGAGAGTTTTAGCTAAAGTCAACAAGGACCACAGTGTTTGGAATAACAATCAAGTTAACACTATCAATATTTCATTTATTAAGGTTGAAACAGTAAGTCAAAACTGCATTTCAGCTATGGGTGGAAACATTTACATGTATTTGGTACTTTTAAGCCTACAGTTTGTTCATTTTATTATCATCTACTTTGAGTAATCTATTTATTTTACTTATCTCCATTTATAGTAAATGTCTGTGTGTCCTACATGAGTTTAGACCTTTAAACATACTAGGAAACACTAATGTATCCTGGCCCCATTGAAGTCAGTGGTGAAGTTGCCATTGCCTTCATTGGCACCAGTATTATACTCAATATATGTTTTAAATAAATAACTTTATTTCATATTTATTGTCTTGTGGTTAAAGCAGTGAACTGTGATTCAGGTGATATGGTTTCTGTTCCCAGCACTGCCATTACAGGTGTACATGGGCAAGTCATGTAATCTCTTTCTGCATTAGTTTTCTCATCAGTAAAATTGGAATAATAATGCTGCCATGCCTGATGAGGGTGTTATGAGGTTAATTTAATTAATGTGAGGTGCGCATAATATTTGATGATGAGTCTCATAGAAAATCCTCTAATGGATTAATGGCCTGTCCATCTATTGCTCTGGAATTTTGTTAAGGGCCTCCTCTCTACACTGCTGTTCGCATCAGAATAGAGGATTTTAGGGAGACTTAATTATTTTACTAGAAAAGGATTTTAAAAGGATTCTAAGGGAGTTAGGTAATTACTGCGCACAGTACAACAGAAATTGGAAGAGGATCCAAATGTTTTTTTTTGTTTTTTTTGTTTTTTGCATTAAAGTGAAAAGTACATATGAGATTTCAGTAGTTACCATGGTGATTGTGTTTTGAAGTTGTAGTGGACAACAGTATAGTCTGGCCTTCATTCATTATTTATCTGGCATTTATATTCAGGCAGTACCAATGGGTTTATTCAGGTACTCACTATTCTGTTGGCAGATAGCACACAATGCTTTATGTAACTGAAGAAGACTGTGATGGGGTGTCCAACCCACACAAGTGCTGAAGTGATTTAATTGACTAGGTAGGCCGATTAACTGCACAGGCTGTACCTGGAGAAGAAGACAGGGAGCAATTAAAGAGGAAGCTCATCTGGACAGAAACAGAAGGGGCCTGTATAAAGCTGCATAGCTGGGAGTAAAAAGGACCTTCAGAGAGAGAAACTGCAGTCTCTCTCACAGTGAGACAGGATAAAGTAGGAAGTGACTCAGGGATATAACAGTAAGGTTTGGGACTGTGCAGACCTTGGCTGCTGTTTGCAGGGTCCGGGCCTAGAAGCCAGTGTAGTAAGTAAGCATGTGTTCCCCTACCAGCCATTGGACAACAGTTCCATTAAGAGAAAGTGTGAGTAATGCCTGGGACAATGGGTCCTGAGAGGCTTTTGATATCCTGGATGGGGAGGATTACCATCACCTGGTTGGAGGGACAAATCAAAAAGCAAAAGCAATTGAATCACAAAAGAGAAAGACACAGAGATGGAGTCTCTCTGTAGGAAAGGGTGTTGGCCTGGCAGAGTTAATACCTAGATGTGGCTAGAAGGAGGCACTCCAGAGTAAACCCTGACCTTCAGAAATATCAATGGCCACAACTTGGAAATAGAAATTGGAAGACACAAAACACACTGGTATCAGGGCTGGATTAATGCAAGGATTATAGGGGCTGCAGATCTGGGCCTTTGCCTGAAGGGAGGTCCAGGCTGAAGCCCCTAAAGTCCCTGATGATCCAGCCCTACAAGGCTGGGGTACTGGCACTGGGGGAGCAGGGTGCTGGGGCCAGAGGATGCAGTACACTGTGGTGCTCCCACCCTATCCCCAGGCCAGCTGGTCCACCCCTGGAGGCAGGGCCAGCTGCTACAAGGGGTAGCCTCTGGTGGGGCCTTTCAAGGCCAGAAGCACTATCAGGCCACCACACCAGGAGCCCCTGCAGTTCTGGTTGGCGTGGCCAGACCCCTGGGGACAGCCCTGCCCTCTGAGGCAGAACAGCTGGCCTGGAGGCAGGGCAGGAGAGCCGCAGGTGTCCACAGCCTCTGGCCTCAGGAGCCCAGCCCACCCCACTCCTAGGTCCTTGTGGTGGGGGACTGGTGCCAGGTCCCAGGCAGGAAACCCATGGGGGGCCCCACAAAAGTGGGCAGCATAGGGCCCCAGGGCCCCTTAATTTGGCCCTGACTGCAATCCAAGAAAAGAATGAGTTTGTAACCAATGTGGGAGGAGGGAGATTGAAACCAAGATATTTTCTACTCCACCATCCAAAACATGGAGAAGAAAGTAAGTTTTTCAATCTGAAATAATAATGCTTTATTTAAAAAAAAAAAAGAGAGAAAATAATAGTAATATGTGGCAGCCCTTACTTTAAAGGATTGTGGCCTTAAATGCAGTGGCCAATTAAGCTTGGTCTCTTAGATTAGGTAGAGGGAATGTAAAAGGCTGGTTGGGAGGCAACACAAGGAAACAACTGGTTTGAACTGAAGCCTTTACTACAAGTCTCTGTGTTAGGAGATGGGTTGTAGTTGCTTCCTTTATTTTGCTACTCTTTGAACCCTGTACATTTTCAGGCAGTCTTGGGAGAAGTGACCGCAATTGACTGAAAAGTGCCTGATTGTGTTATGTTGTGGGCTTGAAAATCAGTGTCTAAGTCCACAGAACAGAAGTAAAATAGTTGGAAAAAATAGCATTACAATATGTAACAACCTGCCATTAAATTAGAATGGAGCAAACATAGTGCTGCTGTGAAATTTCTCCTAAATACTTTATTTTACTGTATTACATTTAGCAGGGCTTGTTTATTTTATGGTAATAAAAGTGACTGAAGCTGAATTGTAATTTGCATGAAACTGTGTCAGTAAAATATATTACTATCATAGGAAATGGCCAGAAAATTCAATGTATCAAAAAAAAAACCCCAACTCAAGAACACTAGGTATTCATGTGATACTCTGTCTAGTCAGTAATGACAGCAGCCAAAACAAAATTTTCATTGGCTGAGATGTCTATGAGCGCTTCCCATATATAGTCTTCTTCCAGAGATGTGTTGATCTATGTTGTAAGGTCCATCTATGAGGAAACCATGAATAAGGAACACTCCCAGCCATACCTTCATTCCACTCACTGCTGCAGTGCCCTGCAAGGAATATTTTACTTGTTTAATCAGAAGCAATGTGTGTCCTCAGTCAGGACATGTAATTTACACATTATGGCTATGTCTACACTTACTAAAGTTAGTTTGAATTAGTTAATTCAAACTAACTCATTCAAACTAATTTTACTTAGTTTGAATTAACTTAATTCGAACTAGAAAAATTTAGGTCAAACTAAGCAAGTGCCATTCATGGCACTTGCTTAGTTCAAATTAGCAAATTGCATTGAGTTCAATGGGCCGGTTAGTTCGAACTAAGCAATTAGTTCGAACTAACATGGCCACATTGGTTAATTCGAGTTCGAGTTCGAATTAACCCTTAGCTCGAATAGCCTATTCAAATTTATTAGTTTGAATTAAGGAAGCCCTTAATTCGAACTAATTAAAGCCTAGTGTAGTCATGGCTTTAGCTAGTTTGAATTAAGCTTCCTTAATTCGAACTAACTTGCCAGTGTAGACATAGCCTAGCAATATTAGTGTCAGTACACATCATCTGGCTACCAGGTCAACTCTGGTACAAAAGCTGTTGTACACAGGCCAATTCATCATTTAACCCTATTCTTAGTGCTTTTTTTCAGCACTTCTTGAAATTCTACCAGCTGCCTACATCCTTATCTGTATCCTGTTGCAAGATCTATTCTATAATATTTGGACACATAACCATTCCTTTCTTAACAGAATCAGTTAGTCATACTGGACTGAATTATTTCACAATCCAGAAAAAAAACAAAACAGTTTTCCTAATAACAAAGTGTTTGGTAAAAGCATAAAAGTTACTCACAGTATTTGAACTGACAAGTGAGTGTCACAAAATGTATGTTATATTAGTTCATTAATACAGTAAATTGTCTAGGTACAGTTCATATTTCAAACTACATTACAGAGCCTTCTCATTACCCTCTAGTTCAGCACTACAGACTTTACTGGGATACATGGTGACATCTTTTAATAAGTGTGAGCACACAATGCTTCATATTGTTCACACCTGGAAGACCTGTGCATCCAACAGCATTTATCTCAGCTCTTAAAATAAACTCCTAAGCAAATATGATAATGGTCATACATTCCCATTTTTATAACTCTTAAACCAGGGAATCATGTTTATTGACATTGCCATCTCTATTTCAGCTAACTTTTCAGTGGCAACCTGAACTCTGATAGTTTTGGCATTTTACAAACAGCCAAATGCATGAATATTTAGAATTACAAGACTGAGTAGAGCTATATGTGTACATACAAGTCTCGGCTCAGCACAGCCTTAAAGAAAAAGGCAGTTTTGGTCCCTCCTTTATACATATGCACATGCAAAACGTGCTTAAATATCCTATAAATGTGAGTCTGATCTCATTTATTCTGGTATATGTCAGCATAAATCCTTGGAGTCAGTGAGACAAGTGTCCTCCTCTTTAGCTGAAAATATTAGGGTTTGGTGCTGGTGTGGAGAAATAAGTCTTTCCTTCAGAAGTAAACATGTTTACTTAGCAAAGCACTTCAGTATGAATTTTCATACAAATGTACCATTTGCTGTTCTATTTTATAAAAGTCATGTTCATACACCAGGTTCCTATTATATTTATGGACCTGATTATAATGATTTTAATACTTATAATGATTTTATATTAGTGTTTCTTGTCATTTAACACATAGAACACAACATCTAAAACTCAGAAATGGATTTTTATTGAGTTACTCTACTATAAATTAACCTTCATATATACCTCCTGGAATACACATGCCACAGTTTGAGAACTGATGCATTAGTGTTTCTAATTCCATTCTCATTCTAGATTTGTTACATTGGCAAAAAAAAAAAAAAAATCCATACGTAACCACGACTCACTGTGTTAAACACAGATAAGCGTTGGCTGCTAAAACACTTCCAGATGACCTACATGACTCCTTAGATTTGGCTATCAAATTTGTCAATTTTGTGAAGAACAGCTTTTAAATACAAGATTTTTTGCAGCTCTTTGTGCAGATTTGGGAGTGGATCATAAAACTCTTTTTTGTTTCACATGGTGGTAAAAAGGTTTTCCAAAGGGAACATGCTTTCCAGATTATTCGAACTGAAAGACGAAGTTGAATTTGTTATATCTATACTTTAACTTGTGTGATTCTGGGGAAACTCCCCAGACAGGCTGTCTACAGCCATTGTCTCCTTAATGGCTCATCAGGTTTCTCCCTGGGCCCATTGTGCCTGGGAGCTTCCTTAACAATAAGGAGACAATGGTTATAGACAGCCTGTCTGGGGAGTTTCCCCAGAATCACACAAGTTAAAGCATAGATATAACAACCATATTCCTAACTTCTAATACAAATACAATTCCTATACATACACTATATAATCATTCCCAGCAAATTACTACTTTTCTATTGATACCAAACATGACATAGTTCCTATGGATTATAGCATTTATGAGATATTAATAGAAAATAATATCATAAATGGTTCCCTAAATCCGGACAGCATCACACAGGGCTCTGCCCTGCCCTTTGGGGGGGCATGCCAGTCTCCCCCTGTGCCCCCCCCCGGGTAGGGAGGGCATTGGTGTAGTCCTGGGGTAGCCCTAAATTGACTTTAAAAAAGTCGAATTAAGGCTTAAATCGAAGTAATTCTAAGTTTAATAAAGTCGACTTAATTTTCATTAAGTCAACTTTATTTTCCTTAAGTCAACTTAAGCAAGCTGCTTAAGTCAACTTAAGAAAACTGTAGTGTAGACTCAGGGTAAATTAAGTCGATTTAAGCAAGCTTAAGTCGACTTAATTTACAAGTATAGACGCAGCCGTAGCGACTTAGCCCTCAACTACACTGACAGTGAATTATGACAAAATGCTGCTTCCCTTGACCTTCTGCAGCCTGTGTCTCCACTGTCAGAGCAGTAAATTAAAAAAAAAAATGGAGCTGTAATTCGACCTGCTAACACCACCCCTGAAGGTGGCATAGGACTGAGGTCAAAATCTACCATTTGAATTACAGATCCATGTAGCCAGAGAGCAGCTTTCCCAATATTTCCTGTCTTCTACACACATTAGCAACACAGCTCATTCCCTGCCAACAGCCCTGGGAAGTTTTCAATTAATTCCTCTCTCTACTTGCAGCACTGTGCCTGTCTGTTGTGCCTTGGGCACAGAAACAGCATGGAAAGCTTTTCCTGCCTTTTTTTTTTAATTTAGAGAAGAGGGGAAGGGGATTGAATAGAGGACAACTGCCTTCCCACTAGCCCCTGCACCTATTACCCACAGTGCAATGCATTTCAGAAATAATTGCTATGTCTAGTCTAGAAAAGTTAAGTCGACTTTATTAAGTTGACTTAATAAGGTCGACTTTAAGTTGACTTAAAGTTGACCTTATTAAGTCAACTTAACAAAAGTCGACTTAACTTTTCTAGACTAGACATAGCCCTTTTCAACCTTATTAAGTCGACTTAGCATTTTAAGTCAACTTAATAAGGTCGATTTAGGCACTAATCCCTGTCCACACTGGCTTAAATTGACCTAAAACGAGGTGTTATTAAGTCGACTTGACTTTTCCTTAAGTCAATTTAAGGAAATGCTTAAGTCGACTTAAGGAAAGTCCAGTGTGGACACAGAGTAGTTTAGGTGGACTTAAGCCTCCTTAAATTGACCTAACTTGTAAGTGTAGATGCACCCCCTGAGTCTTTCACCACAAGGCATATTTTCTAATCCTATAACCATTCATTTGTCTGTTTTCTTAATCCTCTTCAATTTATCAGTATCTTCTTCAACTGCGGACATAAGAACTAGACACAGTACTCCATTAACAGAATATTCCTACTACTACTCTATTACTACTTGAGATTCTCTTGTTAATGGATCAAGGGATCACATTAGGTCTTTTGGCTACACCATTGCATTAAGAATAACATGATTATTCCTGTGATCGTCCACTACGTACAATGGGTCTTTTTCAGAGTCACTGCTTCCTAAAATAGAGTCTCTCTCCTATAAGTATGGTCCACATTCTTTGTTCCTAGAAAGCATATATTATTTCGTTGCAGCTGCTGTTCCAGCCCATAGCAACTTTGAGATAGAGTAGTGGGATATGATGATAAACTATAGTCCCATGCTTTGGCTCCTGTTTGGGAGAATGGATTTAGCCTCACTCATCCCCACCCATTTCATGTCCACCTTTCACTTGAATAAAACCTGATCATTCTGTGCTGGACTGTGCAACTCTTATTCACACTGATTTTAGTAGGATTAGTCCGTGCTTCCCAATCTGATTAAGGGAGGCAATCTAGATCATTGTTTTTTTATGCTGGTAAAGTAAATTTAACCCAATGGTCTGATTCAAACAGGTGCTGAGCTCTCACAACCCCCAGTGAAATCAACAGGAGTTTGGGAGCTCAGCATCTGATAGGAGCATATCCTAATAATCTATCTCAAAATTAAAATCAGTATAAAATTAAAGTTAAAACAATTATGGTAGCCAGAGGCACAGGGAACACAGAATCTATGAATCAATGCTGTCATCTCTGTCTATTATATGACATTACAAATTCCTTTGAATCCTTACCTTCAGTTCTGCAGATTCTTAGCCTCTACATATGTGGAAGTTCCAGGTCTAAATCTTATTATACTTCTTTGTAATACACTGTTACATTATTCATGTAATCCATTCTTAATCTAGTATTACCATCTATTATTAATATATTCTATTACAAATTTAGAAGTAAATATATGCCTAGTTCTGTCATTTATTTTGTTGTAAATCAGTGGTCTTCCTGCTTCCATTATTTATGAATGCTTTTTCATTCCTTATCCAGGATTCATTTAAAGAATTCTCCGTGTCAGTGCAATAGTCTAGTTAACTAAACTATGAAAGGGAGATGGAACATATTATGGAGCACTAACTACGAAATATATTAGCAAGTATTAACAAGAGACAGTAGTCAACAGTCTGATAGAGAGAGAAATTCAAGTACTGTCAATATACACTTTTTATAAATCTATAATCTATGTATAAAACAAAATAAATAGCAAATCTATGAACGAATACATTTCATAATACAATATCATCTCTATAAGGTAAAGGACAGATTTCTCAATTACCTGAGGAAAGAGAAGCTACTGATATTCTAACTTCATATATTTCCAAGGTTAATCTCTATCTCGGGTCATGCAACAGTTGTTTCTTCTGGGTCTGAGCCTGTTCATGTTTACACTGAATGGTAAATTAGATCAGAATCAGATCTTTTATCCATTTTTTGTGCCTAAATATTTAGGATCTTTCTTCACTTAGACACATTGATACAAATTGTTGTTAGAGAAAGAAAACCAGGAGACCCAGGGGTGGATTGGGTAAATGGTTACCCTTTATTACCTGCTCATTCTTCCTCAACACTGCGAGTGAGTCGAGGGGGCTGCTTTACAATTCTTTTATCTGAAACAGGACATATATACATACATTTCTAGCAACTCCCTGTAGACCCTAATCTGGTTACATTAACAGCTATTAAATGAATAATAATAACTATGCAGTGAATATATTTATACCCATCCTTTTTTGTTATTTATATCTTTAGCTTATAGAGAGCAGGCACTTTACTTTGAAACATATTATTTTTGCAACAGAAATGACTACAAATTCTTTAACATGCAGTTTGAAAGATAGGAAAGGAGAGAAAAGTTGATAACAGAACATTCCTATCAAAGAGATGGTGCGGGGGGGGGGGGGAGATAGAATAACTTTAGTTATATTTTTGTATGCAGATGGCCAGGAAGGGAGGAGAAAGGCTTGCATTCAGTAACCCCAATACCATGGTGACCTGGGTTCAGTCTGGGTCATTGGTCCAACTCTAACTTTTTAGGTTCTTACTGCTCTAACACTTGATATTTGTATATGATTCTTTCCCAATTAATTAAAATGTTGCTGTTTTGAAAAAAAAAAGTACTTAGCTTTGATAACTTGAAATAATTTTGAAGTTTTGTTCCTTTGGTTTATTGCTGTGTTTATCACACTTACCAATAGGAATGTACACCATATTGTATTGACTCAAATTTGGCTTTTTAATAATTAGTCACACAAACTAATATTGGAACCAATTGCTATTTTATTCAGAATACTGTTATCCCTTTATAGCCCAAGCAGTTGGCCAGTTTGAAATCTTATAGGCCATTTTCATTAAGAGGAGAAACTGATGACAAAGCCAGACATTTCTTTGATGCAGTTCCTCCATCACTAAAGGAACAAATAAACCAGACTATGAATGGCCCAGGAGAAGGCTGGGCATTGCAGAACACAAGCTTGGGGACAAATTCAGGACTGGGAAGTGTTAGGTTCACTTTGCTAGTTGTAATCAGAATGTTGCTGGTATGTAAAAAGCAGGCTGCTGCAATTAGAATTGCTGAGTCAGAGTTAAATTCCAAAGGGGTAGCCGTGTTAGTCTATTGTAGAAAGACAACAGAGTCCTGTGGCACTTTTAAAGACTAACAGATTTATTTATCGCATGAGCTTTTGTGGGAGAAAATCCCCCTTCGTCGCTCATGCGATAAATAAATCTGTTAGTCTTTAAAAGTGCCACAGGACTCTGTTGTCTGAGTCAGAGTTGTTCAACACAGAGACACTCAAGCTCATATGCTAGATGGGAGCATCCAGACATTGCAGCAGCTGAAATGATTGGGCCTTCACTATCATTACACATAGGGAGATTCAGAAGAAAGGTTGTATTCTGTCTGTGTCATCCGTGAGAAGGTTCATATGTATAAAATAGCTCCTTTAGGCTATGTCTACACTTGCACTTTTAAGGCGACTTAGTGTGTCTACACTTAAAATTAAAGTCGACTTAAAGGGGAACTTACAAAGTCGACCTACAGCGTCCACACTGGATGCTCTAGGTCGACTTTGTGGGGCTAGGGGGACCTTGGGTAGGTCCACGGTGGTGGGGGGGCACCCCTTGTGTGCAATGGGGCAAAGGGGGACAGGTACCCTGGCAGGGCATGTGGGCAGGGTGTGATGCTGTCTGGATTTAGGGAAGCATTTATGATATTATTTTCAATGGATATCTCATAAATGTTATAAGCCATAGGAACTATGTCATGTTTGGTATCAATAGAAAGGTAGTCATTTGCTGGGAATGATTATATAGTTTATGTCTAGGAATTCTATTTCGATTAGAAGATAAAATTTGGTGTTATATCTATACTTTAACTTATGTTAAAGACATTGTGTCCTTAATGTTTAGGAATGTGCCAGGACAATGGCCCCAGGGAGCTACCTGATGAGCCATTAAGGACATAAGGAATACAACCATTAATTCGACTTTATTTTCCTTAAGTCAACTTAAGCAAGCTGCTTAAGTCGACTTAAGCAAAGTATAGTGTAGACGCAGGGCCAATTAAGTCGACTTACGCCAAGCTTAAATTGACTTAATTTACCAGTGTAGACACAGCCTTAGAGAGCAGCAACAACATGAGCTTGTTTTGATAATGTAAAGGTTGTAATTTGATATCTTGCTTTAGGGTCTGGAGAAGTGGAGTTTGTGTGACACCAGCTAGAACTAAATACTGTAATACTTAGCACTTGTACCGAGCTTTTTCATCAAAATAGGACTGAAAGATCTCAGAGGAAGCTAGTGTCATTATCCCTATTTTACATAAAAGGTATTAACTTAGAGAGAGAAAGTGATTTGTCTGAGGTCACCAAGCAGCAAGACTAGAACCTAGGTTTCCTGAATGCCAGGGCATAACCTTTTTTTCCAGCTTCATGTCCTTTGAGTTCAATCAATCTTTTAATTAAAGTAAGTTGTGATTTTCTAATTCACCACCAGACTCTCATTAATTGTTATTCTTCCAAACCTAACAGTTATCGTGGTTTAGATAGATAGAGAAGAAAATGAAAATTAGTGACTTAGGAAAAAAAGCCCCTTTACAACTGCCACACCACCAAATGCCATTTCTCTGTCACTATCTTTTCTGTAACAGACTTAATAGATTTAAAGGCCAAAAGGGAATATTATAACCATCTAGTCTGACCTCCTGCATAATACAGGTGATAGAATTTTAACAAGCAATTCCTGTATCAATAACTTCTGTATGAGATATAGGATATCTTTTAGAAATATCCCATCTTGATTTAAAGACTTCAAGTGATGGAAAATCCATTATATCACTAGGCAAGTTGTTCCAATGATTAATTATCCTCACTGTTAAAAATTTGCACTTTATTTCTAGTTTGAATTTTTCTAGCTTCATCTTCCAGCCCATTGGTTCTTGTGATGCTTTTTTGCCTGATAAATTAAATATCCTATTAGTATCAGACATGTTTTTCCTATGTAGTTAACTTAGAGATTGATGAAGGCGCTTCTTAAACTTCTCTTTGCTAAGCTAAATAGATCCAACTTCTTTAGCATCTCACTATGAGGCAGGTTTTCCACACTTAAAATAATTTTTGTACATCTTTGCTGAAGTCTTTCCAATTTATCAACAACTGCTTTAAATTGGATACATGAAATCTGGGCTCTGTATTTCAGTAATGGTGTCATTAATGACATGTACAGTGGTAATAATAATTCCCTACTGAGACTTCCCTGCCTAGGGGGAATAAAATCAAAGGCTTGTGTTTAGTTGTTTTTTATTTTTTGTCACACTGTATTGGAACTTGTGTTCATAATGGTTGGCTTTCCACCATTACTCTAAGTCCTTTCCTGATCATGTTCTCCAAAATTCAATAATTCATTCCAGAAATGTGAATTGAAGATTGTAACATGTATCTATCTATGGTATTTCTGATTTTACTGTATAAAATTACTCAAAAATTCAGTCACTATTGGATGAGGGAAGCAAATTCTATTACCAATGGCTTTTTATAGGAAAATAGTAAACATATAGTATGTTGAGGAGAAGAAGGAATCACAACAGCTGTATACTTTTCTTGGTCAGAAAACATGCTGCCATGGAGCTGCTTTTTAACAATAGATTGTGTGATCAAGATTTTATTTATATATAAATAATATATATACAGCTGTCAGTCTCCAGAAAAAATTTACTGCTGGATTATGGGTGAGTATGAAGCTCTGGAACATAGTCAAATAAGTTTAGAAATAGAGTAAAACTTCAAATATACTGTAGAGAAAAGAGATGTAGAGTTATGTGAAATTAGATTCAAAAGCTGTGTCTTTGACAGATGTGTATTGTCTCAGCTGCCTTTTTCAACAAGCCAGCAGGTTTATAGAACTGATTCACTCAACTTGGACTTCATTATTCACCGCAACCTTTTTTCCCACAGTCATATATCACAACTTGGTAGTACATGTCCATTTTTATTTGTTCTTTTGCTCCAGAAACATTCCAGAAACTAAAGCAGAAATCCAAGCCAGGAATTACAAAAGTGAAAATTAAAAATGTGTAAATAAGATCAAAATCTGTCTCCAAAGTGAGTATAGAAATGGTCACAAATTACTTTTTTGGATGACTCAGTGTCTCTTTGCCTGCCCACATGTGGAATTTGCATATACAATTTGAGCATTTGCTTTTGAGACTGGGTCCCTGTATATATTTTCCTGCTGCATTACTTTGTCAGTGTGAGAAAATTAAGTATCCATATTAGCTCAGTTAGATCAATAAGCTATTTTGTTAACCATGGGCCTGTCTGTGTCTCTGGTAGGATAGAAAGGGTTACTGAGCTATTCCTTTCTAATGTGAGAGTACTACTGAACAACAGGGCACCTGTCCTGAGGGTATTAGTTGATCTTTTCATTTACAAAGTGCTGCACGATCATTAGGAAATTATTCCCCAGTCCTGCAACTGAGCTCAGCATGGGTAGGTCTCTGAGACTGCTCAGAGCCCATTGAAATCAAGATAGCTGCTGTGCAGGTATAGGTGCCAGCTGCATGGTGCTTACTGAAGGAACAGGGCCAAATTTATTAATGTTTGTGAAGCACCTTAGGTGCATCTACACTTACAAGTTAGGTCGACTTAAGGAGGCTTAAGTTGACCTAACTTACTCCCTGTCCACACTGGGCTTTTATTAAGTCGACTTAAGCTGTTCCTTAAGTCGACTTAAGGAAAACTTAAGTCGACTTATTAACACCTAGTTTTAGGTCAATTTAAGGCTTAAGTCGATTCCTTAAATCGATTTAAGCCAGTGTGGGCGGGAATTCGCACCTAAATCGACCTTATTAAGTCGACTTAAAGTGTTAAGTCGACTTAATAAGGTTGACAAGGGCTTTGTCTACATTAGAAAAAGTTAAGTCGACTTTGTTAAGTCGACTTAATATGGTCAACTTTAAGTCGACTTAACAAAGTCTAAGTGTAGACATAGCCCTTGAATGTGAAAAGGGCACATAACTGGTAAGTATTGTATTACCAGAAAATGTATGAGAAGTACATAAGCAGTTTTATACTAGCCTTATCCCTTCAAGGTAAGTAAACAATTGTACTACACATGGTAGTATATGCAGTGAGGAAATCATTAGAGCTGATTGAATAATTTTGGTAAAATGTTTAACAAAACAAAATATTTTCATTTTAAAAAACTTTCACAGAAAATGATTATTTTGGATGTGGTTTATCTGTTTAACAAAAATTGAAAATCTAAATATTTTTTCAACTATGTTTATTTTCTGCTTGTTTTTTGGCAAATAACGGTGATAAGTTATTTTTTACCAGAACACATATTTAACTAAAAATGGTTTTAAAAGAGTGAAAACTGTCAGATTTTGTCTTTCACTTATTTTTCCCATAAAGTAACTAGCATTTCTAACCAGCAATAACTATTATTTTATAGCTACATCATAGCTGCACGATGGCTTCCATGTATGGCTAACCCCGTGCTTTAAAGATCTGAATTGTTTTTGAAATTCTAAAGTCTTGCAGCAGGAATGTATTCTTTCCTATGTTCTATAAAACACTGAGCACTTTTGGTTCTTTACAAATAACTAACAGAAATAATAGCTTTATCATCTTCTCTGAGAGAGGGGAAAACATTTTTCTTCATATTTCAAGTAACAAAAACAGACCAGAATAGTATATATCTAGGCATCTAGAGAAGACTGGAGAATTGCAAACAAACCAAGCATGGACCAGAATTACTGTACTTCATGATGAAAATGATTCAAAAAGCTTTGAAATTCATCACAGAGATTTTCTGATATGAATCAGACTCTTAATCCTGTTTTTCCTACTATTTTATTTGATTTTCTATTGTGAGCTGAAATATCATAAATAGAAGCTCAGCCTTTGAACAAATGATAGGTAATTCTATGCTCTCTAATAAAACTTCAAAATTAATAATAAACTACCAACCTTAATAAGTCAGAGCTATTTGTCAAACTTAGTTTTGATGTTGGCATTTCATAGCAGTCCTAATTATTATCAGAAATCATTTGTATTTTAAAGAGGAATGGTTTCAGGTCTGAGTTGGAGTTTTCCACTACCTCTTGTAATAAATATGGGTAAATCTAGGCTGGCAATTTAGGTCGACTTAAGTAACCTTAAGTCGACCTAAATTACTCCCCATCCACACTGGGCTTTCGTTAAGTTGATTTAAGAAATTCCTTAAGTCGACTTAATGAAAGCTTAAGTTGACTTAGTAAGAACCGCCAGTTAGGTCAACCTAACCCTTAAGTCGACTCCTTAGGTCAACTTAAGCACAGTGTGGACATGGATTAACCCTTAAATTGACTTTATTAAGTCAATTTAAGGGCAGTTAAGTCGATTTACTAAGTCCCCGTTCAGGGTAACCACTTTTTTAAGTCGACTTAATAAGGTTGGCTTTAACAAAGTTGACCTAACTTTTTCAATGTAGACATAGCTTATAACTTTCAACTTTGTCTCTTTGTTGTACTTAAATAAAACACTCTCTCAACACAGTGAGAGCTGTGAAAGAGGGCTTGGACCCAGGTAGGTCTGCTACTGAGAACCTAGTGTTTGCAACTTAATTTGTAAACACTGGGCATTGTGTTTCTCATCTCTCAGGATTCAGACCTAAGTGAGCCTTCTATTTAAGAAATAAAGTTCAACAATTTGTAAGCTTACATAAGGCCAGTGGAGTCTTTGAAAGTTAAGAAAGAGCTGAAGATCTCAAAATACAATGTAACATTGGGGCTTGTCAACACTATGCTGATAATTGATATCCAGCCCAGGTCCATAGTGATCAAAAGTTATTACTAGAGCCTGTTGAAAATAAAAATTTCCATCCTGTGAGAAATTTCATATTTCAATATTTGTTTTTCTCACAAATAGGATGAAACTTTCATAGAACAAAAACCTCAAATATTATTAATTGATAAACTTTAAAATGTTTATTTTCAGTATTGAATAATGAAATAGTTCAGTTTCAGTTCAGCATCTTGAAGCATTTCTATTTGGGTGAACCAGACCCAGCCAAAATATTTCACTTTGGTTTTTTTCCTATTGAAAATGGGAGGGGGAAGAGGGCAGGCACAAATGAAATTTTCCTGCAAAAATTATTTTGCAGAAGCTGCATTTCTCCGTAGTAGGGAAAATATTGATAGAAAATGCCTGAGCAGCACAGCTTATTACCACCTGTAAAAATTATAAGAAGCCATATGATCACCTAGGAAACAAGACTAAATCTGTTTCCTAGAAGACAGTTCTCAACATCATAATCACCATCATCACCTTTGATAATTCCAGTGGAATGACAGAGATTGAACAGATAATCCATATTACTTTATTGATGGTTCTTCCATAACAGGTTTCAGTGCTCAGTTCTTTGAAAATCAAGAACCTAATGAAGAGGGATTTTCTCCCATGAAAGCTCATGCAATAAATATATTTGTTAGTCTTTAAAAGTGCCACAGGGCTCCTTGTTTATTTTTCTATTTATTTAGTTGCTTTAATATGTATTTATGGTTTTAATTGTATTTTCCTGTTTTTGAAAATCTTAGGCTGTCCTCTCAAGACCAACATGAGAACTTTAAATTACACCAAGAAACAAAAAGGAGGCCCAGGGCAGTCATTGTAGAGCTGGTGTAATAGAGAACAATGAACTAAGGCCACTTTTCAGGCTGGAAGCTGTAATATCACCTCTGTATATTTTAATGATCTTCATTGTGGATCTTGTAGACTCAGATTGGATTGTAGCATTAAGAACCAAGACGTCTCTGGTGATGTCTATATCCTAAAGAAAAAGGTCAATGAATCTATCCAACCACCTGTGAAAAAGACACCTCTAATTACATGGGGCTCCAGAAGAAATAGAGCATTCCAGAGCAGCCCAAACTGCAAATTTTTTGTTCTGAACAAGCACCTTTTAATAAAAGGTATCATAGAATCTTAGGGTTGGAAGGGACCTCATGAGGTCATCTAGTCCAAACCCCTGCTAAAAGCAGGACCACTCTCACTAAATCATCCCAGCCAGGATTTTGTCTAACTGACCCTTAAATGTTTCCAAAGATGGAGATTCTGTTACCTCCCTAGGTAACGCATTCCAATGCTTTACCACCCTCCTAGTGAGAAAGATTTTCCTAATATCCAACCTCAACCTCCCCAGCTGCAACTTGAAACCATTGCTCCTTGTTCTGTCCTTTGTTACTACTGAGAACAGCCTAGCTCCCTCCTCTTTGGAGCACCCCTTCAAATAGTTGAAGGTTGCTAACAAATCCCCCTTCAGTCTTCTCTTCTGCAGACTAAATACGCCTACTTCCTTCAGTCTCTCCTCGTAAGTCATGTGCCCCAGCCCCCTAATCATTTTCGTTGCCCTCCACTGGACTCTTTCTACTTTGTTAACATCCTTTCTGTAGTGGGGAACCCAAAACTGGACACAGCACTACAATTGTGGCTGCACCAGTGCCGAATAGAGGGGAATAATCACACCCCTCGATCTGCTGGCAACACTCCTACTGATGCAGCCCAATATGCCATTGACCTTTTTGGCAACAAGAGCACACAGTTTCCCGTCCACCATAAACCGCAGGTCCGTTTCTACAGTACTGCTACTTAGGCGATTGGTCCCCAGCCAGTACTTGCCCTTGTTGAATCTCATGAGATTTCTTTTGGCCCAATGCTCCAATTTGTCTCCCTGAATCCATGAAAGTCCCAACGCTCCTCCAATAACATTGCCTCTTTCTTATGTAGCTTAAGCTTCAGACAGCTAATTCTTATCTAATCACTGGTAGGGCTAGATGGTGAGATAACACAGACATCTCACCAGTTGATTCTGATGAAATAAAGACAGATCAATGTTAGTAAACTGAAGTTTCTTTTCAGTATACACCAATTGTTTCACATGTATGAGGTAGGTGCCAGTTGTTATTAAAACCTATAAACATTCTGCCATCTGCTAGAGGAAGGTAGGGAAGCACAGGGAATACAAACAGACAGACAGATGAATAGACAGACAAAGTGAAGTTAATATAAAGGTCTTCTAATAAATAGGTATTGAGTCTGCCCTAGCAGACATAAAACCCCATGAAATATTTCCCTTTTTAAAAAAAACATTCTTGATTCCATCAATCTACAAATTTCAGTTTATGTACAAAACATGAACATTCTTTTTTTTTTTTTTTATAGTTTCCACTATACTTGTGTTCTGACTGAGCTTCCCTTACTTTGTAACCTTACAATCTGTTCTGATATGAGAGCACTAGCTGCTGCCACAAGAGCAAACCAGACATTGAATTGTTACTCAGAGACACAATTGCTTCTTTCTCCCCCCACTTGATCTATTGGGACAGTAAAATATAATACCCCTGTTCTTGGACCAGCTTACTTTCTCCATGTGGACGTAGAACCGGGTCTTCTCTCACTCCCCACCCCTCTCTGCTCCCACTTTCATGCAAAAAGGGAATGTTTGGCAAGATGTCTCTGCTGTTCTCCCACAACCAGCCACAAGCTGAGCTGGAACTAGTGTGGGAGGGAAAGTGGTCTTTTGTTTGATTGAATAAGCATTGTGACATTCATTCCCCTTAGATTAAGGTTCACACACACTTAAAACTCAAACTGAACTTGATATATGTGAATACACCTACCTTTAAATCAAATAAAATATTTGCATGAACACTGAGAAAGAGAAACTGCTGAGCTCTGCATAACTCTAATAGTAATGAACTTAGGCTAAGGCTCACTTATTCAGCTCAGTTTAAATCTCTGGAGCCTATTTTTCACTAGCTGCAGTTTCCACATATTAAGAAGTATATGCAAGCTATAAAGAACTATTGTTTCCAGGTCTGGTGTACATTAGATTTCATGTGGAACATGATAAATACTGCTTCTCTGCCCCAACCCTGTGTGAAAAGAACCAACTAAGAAAGGGTCAATAATATAGACTAATAAGCACACACTGAATTCAAAGGCCTTGTCATCTATCAAACTGATTTTAATAGGATTTTCAAGTATATTTAGAGGTTATCAGTTTATAACATTGTCTATCAATTACTCTCACAGACATTTTCTAAATAGTACAAGAGTAGTAAAGCTATACGGAGGACCAGCAAGCACAAGTATTTAGCAAATGACAGTGGGATTATGCCATCATTACTCTCTACAACCATTTACATTTTACTAGATGATACACTAAATTCCTTAGAGGGTAGCTTTGTATTTCAAGGCCATCTCTCAAGATGTCTTCTCCTAATCAATTATTTAGGGACAAATAGAGTGTAGAAGGAACTAAAGCATGTTAGATAGATAACTCTGCTGTAAATGATGTCAGTAAAGAAGGTCAAAATGGTTCAGGAAGAACAATATAGAAGTCATATGAAACCCAGGCCACACAGTGGTATTTTTCCACTTGTGTTTTATGCATAATCAAGTATCTGTCAACAATTAGCTTCACTTGTATATTTGTATTTCTACATAAAACTAGAATTTTAATCTATGGTATTATGGGGATACATTACAGACCTTGAAGTTAAAGGAGCTCAAACTGGAGAAGTGTGCTCAGCAGTTGTGGCATAGGCTGTTACAGCCACATTGCTAGGGGACTCTGCTGGTTGACAACACTTGCCACCTCTTTATAAAATGTAGCTGTCATCTACATCACACACCCTACAGCAGTCCTGCTATTGCATTTCAGTGTGTCAGGAATGCTGGGATTTGCCCAGATGTGTTTCCTCTAGAATTATAAGAACTGGCTGACATTCCAGCCTGAGGACTTACAGTGAAAATGACTAATTTATAGACACTTCTGACATGGCAGTGCTAGTGTACAAGAGGCTCTCTGGCTTTCTCCACTCCCAATGTGCCTGTATAAAGGTAACTGTATAATAACATAGGCCATAGAATCTAAAGTTATAACTAAATTAACAGGACGGTAGCTACTGTAGGAAGAAAGGTATGGCATCACTGGTGTGGTTTAAAGAATTTACAGTTTTATTATACAGGACATTTGGGAATTATCCATATATAACTCATCCAATGCAAGTCATGATTTGTTGTTTAATCCCTTCCACCCACTAAATGGCTGGCAATAGCCACCCACCTCATTAATTTGGTCTCTAAACCATTGCTGAGACCCCATCTCCTTCCATCATGCTAATGAAGAGCAGGCTATCTCCCAGTTCTACTAAACACTAGGGGTATGTCTACACTTGCAAGTTAGGTCGACTTAAGGATGCTTAAGTTGACCTACAGAATGCCACGTCCACAGCTGGCTTTCATTAAGTTGACTTAAGCACTTCCTTAAATCGACTTAAGTCGACCCAAAGAGTGGGAGTTAACACTTAAGTCGATCTGTAAAGTCCACCTAAAGCCAGTGTGAACTCCCTAGGTCAACTTAATTCCCTAAGTTGATCTAGGGCTGGGGAGAAGGGAGCCGCAGCACCCTTCTGCTGGGCAGCCATGGCTCCCTTCCGCTGCAGCTTTCTGTCAACCTAGCACCCGAGTGTATGGATGCAGGCACTTGACTTAAGATTTTAGTGTAGACCTATAAGTTGACTTATCTTTTCTAGTGTAGACATACTCTAGGAGCCCCAAACACATTCTCTACCTTCTATAGGAGATATCTTCTAATCTGTTTCCAGTCTGGTTTATCAGGAAACCAACATCCCTATAGAATAATCTATCTGTAATAGGCAGCTGCCAATAGTAAATGTCAACAATTCGTTTGGCTGCATTCCTGCATCCATACCAAATTCCTAGATAATTAATCATTCCTTTCCAGATTCCACAATCAAATATATTTCCACTCAGAGCAGTCCCTGACAAATTAATATAAGAAGGTCATCCACTGACCTCACAGTATGTATCTGTATCAGTTTAGAACCCTCTTACCATTGGAGCCCATCACAGAGCTTCCAGGGGGAACTAGCCACTGTAAATGCACAGTCTTAAGCCCATACATCCAGTCATCAACTCCTGTGACCAATTCATATGATTCTGAAGAAAGGGATGAACGGGAAGAGTTTAACTAACTGCTTTTTCATAATTTATAAAAAAATCTCTTATTTTTTTAAAAGAAATATTGGAAATATCAGGCACTCTTTTCTTCCTGGAGGGACCATGACAAAATCTTTGGAGAATCTGCACAGTAATGTCATATTAGTATTTCGTGACCCAGTATTTTGTCACTCTCAATTATTCTGTCAGGTAGGAATCCAGATATTTAAATTACTGGATGTAGACAGAATATAATGCTTTTCTTTATTGCTTTTAAATGTTCTGAAGTTCTTTGCACCTATTTTTCTCCTGTTATCTTTCTCTTTTTACTTAAAATCTTTATCCACCTACTCCCTGAGATAATCACAACCACTTTTGTCCAGAAACAGCTCTTTTTTTTTAAGTTCTTTTTTGAAGATTAAATAGAGAAGATATTACATGAGACTTAACCAATCACAGAGTTGACAGAAATTTTCAAATGCTTAATTCTCCAATAAATTCTTGCTATCCCCTGTTTCGGAGCAACCCATAGACAGAAATATATTCCTAAAAAACTCTTAAGACAATCTTAAAACATATACATCCTTGCAATCTCTTTGTAGATAATTCATGAACAAAAAGGACTACATTTGCGAATAAATGGTTTGCAGTTATTAATGCAACTAGCGCTGAGTAAAATAAATCAGTAAAAGGCAATAAGGTTGGCCAGCTGGCCTTTTCTTGGTCCAAAAGTTTTTTACATTTTTATGTGCCTTATCACAAAAAAGCCACCCACTGAGCCTAATTTCTCTGAGGAATATCCTACACTGTAGGACATGTCTTTACAGTGGTCAGTACTGTGTTCTTGCCATTCACTTACATTTTCCTCTTATATAATTCAGCACAAAATGGATTTCCAGGACAAGTGTTTCTTATATAATATAGAAGATTCTCCCTGGAATATAAATAGCACTGGTAACATATAGTTGTGTGCAAAAAAGGTATATGTATAATTCATTCCCATAGAAAATGTAATTAAAATATTATGCAATAAAATAGAATTTCTAAGCATGTCATATTGACTATAATGTCAATTTAAAGCATCTTTTTATTTGTTAGAGAAATATTCTGAACTATGATTTTTGAGGCAATGTACATGGAAATAATGAATATTTTGCTATCTATGTAAAATGTCATTTGCGGTTTAGAAAGAAAAATAATTTCTTTCAATTTCATTGGAATGCAGTGTGAGTCAGAGTATTTTAGTCTGTGTAAATTCATTGCAGACAGCATACTGTATGAGAACAGAATAAGACATACTTTAGAATAGGCGTGTCAAACATCCAGCCTGAAGGCCAAATGTGGCTCTTGAACCTCTTCCATCTGGCCTATGACTGCGCTGCAAAGGACCACACTCTCTCTAACACAGACAGAGAGAGTATGGTCTCACATACCCTGCAATGCCACGAGAGTGCCATAGTGTTTTGATTTATGGTACGCACGGCCCACATGAAGTACATTTAAGTTAAATCTGGCCCTCCATAACAAATGTGTTTGACACCCCTGCTTTAGAAGCATAAGGGAGTTCAAGACATCACTTCACTTTTTTAAAGGAAAGTAATAAAATGCATTTTTGCAGTCAACAGTTTAATACAGGGCCTAACATACATATATATATGTATATATATATATTATTGTTTTATATATTTTATTTTATTTTAAATCTATAATAGCATAATTTAGTGTAAGGTTTATATAGAAAGTATGAGAGGGAAATTATATTGTATGTCCTTTTAAGGGGAAAAAATTGAATTCTGATTTCAGCATTGTAGCTAAATAAAATCAGTTGGCATCTCCCAAGTGCATTATTGCATGTAATCAGGCCCTCTTCTATTTCTGCTAGATATCAAGGAAGCTGGTGTTTTGTTATCCTTTTCTAGTGTGGGTTTTCCCCTCTGTCTTTCAAAGCAAGCTTGATTCTTAGGCCAGGTCTACATTTGCCACATTTTTAAGCAGCAGTCAAAGGGAGATACACAAGTTACATAAAATAACTTGTTTATCTCTTTTCTGCTTTCTAATGCCCACTTACCTCTGTGTCTCCTCTGCACTAAGTCAAAAGAAATACCATCCCTTTGACTCAGTGCTAGTCTTCTTCAGGGATGGATTACTGAGTTAAATTGCAGATCAGTTGAGCGGGTCTTCAGTGACTGCTCAATCGATCCAGAAAGATCGAACTGTTGGCCGCAAATTTGCTGCCATCAATGTAGACTTGGCCTAAGTCATCTTGACTGTGGCGGGATTCCAGCTAACAGGCTCCTCTGTTTTGCTGCAAAAGGACGTGGTAACTCCTCCATTAGCTCTCCTCAGTATAAAATTGGAAAGACACTGCCCTACAATAATGAGTAGACGCCTCCTTAGCAAATTGCCTCAGATAATGAGGCCCCAGCTGGAAAGAATGTGTGGCCCAACCATCTCCTGAAAACTAACAATGGAAGGGTATCAGAGTACCAGGCCTTCCTCACTCTTAAAAAGATAATACATAGTGGATGGGAGTATGTGTGTGTGTGGTGAGAAAAGATTAATTGCTTCTCTTCATCATCATTTAACCCTAAAGTATTCTACTGAAATACATGACTTTCTCTGATTCTCACCTCATGGATTTTAAATTTGGCAGCTAAATGTATGCTGTTCCTGAAATCTTCTTAGTGACACTTAGGCCTAGAATACACTGGGGGGGGGGGGAGGGGAGCACTAAATCGACACGAGATACGCATTCTATGGCAAATTGCATCCTTACCATGCTGTCTTCACTCAGCGCCATTGACTTGAAATGCCCTCCAGTTGATGCAGCCTTACTCCACTTGGAGGGGTGGAGTTACGGAGTCGACCAGAGCGTGCTTCCAGGATCGACTGAGCAGGTCTACACTAGCCACTCAATTGATCCTGCTGTGTCAATCCATGAGGACACAGTTTTTTCAGTGTAGATAAGGTCTTAGTACACTCAACCAAAGTATGGTGATGCACAGATCAAATTAACAACAAAAAAGTCATTTGTACAATTTTCTCCTGTTGGGGCCACTAAACATTCAGATTAAGCACTGTTCTTTCAGAGATTTTGCCAAGGAATTTGGAATGTTTTGGACAAAAGAGAAATCAGATGGTCCCAGAAAAACTAATTCTTAAACACTGAATAGATTAAGAGAATGGGATTACCATCCACGTGTAGAGAAGAGAAGATACAAACATGTATTGCCTATTGGAACTGTACTAGTAAAATCATGTAATTAGGGTAGGTTCTCTCACTTTGGCTATGTGTAAAACAGAAACAACAGAAGAAGAAGCTTTGCTTTCAGAGGAATAATGTGTGAATTAAAAGAACACCTGATTATTTGGATGGGATATTAATGCAATTTTAATAGATTTATACTTTTGCTGCTCCAGCAAGTGCAAATATGAAATTAAAATTATTCAAAGATAAAGGGGGAAAGGACATTATAGCATGTATGCCATATCAGTAGAATGTAAAAGTTTGGCTAGGATTATCAGTAAAGGGGATGTTTTAAAAATATTGCTATTTCTAGCTGGACTTGATTAAATGCAATATACCTGAAAAATACACATACATTTCAATTCTGGTTTGGATCAGACATACATTATCCTGATTCTGATCTCATCCAGAATCCAGAGCACTATTTCTTCTGGAGAATCTATCTCCAATTACTGGTGCATGTTCTTGTAACTTGCCTTCTGATTTCAGCATTGTATTAAGTGTTTGGGGGAAATTTTAGTGAAAAATCAGGATAAGTTCTTTCAAGGTCAGAAATTTGATGACAGTAAAAATAATTTATGCATACTCATTCTCAATGGAAAATTCTCAGTAGAGGAGCTCCACTTGTAAAACTCATTACCTTTGCCACTCCAGCACTCTGTTAGCTCTTATAGTACAATGCAGGTCCTAAACTAAGCCATTGTACTTCTTCTGAGACTTTCCTTTAACTACACTTCTCCTCTGAGTTGTTTATGGAAATGTGTCTTTGCTGTTATGCACCCAAATACCACAGTGGGAAAAAATCACTTGGTTGCTGAAATTTTCTAGAAACAACCAAACCTTCTCCCCTGGCAGCTTCATATTTACACTGAACAGTTGGATTAATGGAAGAGACTCATGTGTCACCTTACCTAAGAAGAATCTTGTGGACAATGAATCATCATCCAGTATTACCAAACTGCATTCTCTCAGAAAACCTTTGGAACACTAACTTTCAGTGTCCCTTCGGTGTCTGTGTGGCTGAGGTGTCACTTTTCCATTAGTTACTGAACTAAAATCATCATCTTATTCCACATAGGCACAAAGAGGAGCTGTTACATGGTAGCTACTGTATTATCACTGGACAATATAGACCAGGAGCAGAAGCCAGAATGGAGAACTAGGACAGGATACAAGTGAAATGTTAAAATTCTCTTCTCCGCTTATATCTTTCCCATCTAATTCTGGACCATCTGCAAGTACAAAAATTAGTACCTCTATCTTTGAAAGTTTATCTATTATATTTTAGGGTTTTTTCCCCACAAGATTTCAAACATAATTAGACATGATAGGATGAAAGTAAGCAAAGAAAATGTAGGCTCAGTACCAGAAAGATACACCCTTGTGGTGATTCTATTAGCATATGGATAAGATTGTATGTAAAACTCAAGAACCTATAACATTAGGAACAATTCTCCATTAGCAAAGAATGGGTGAGATGACCCTGTCTTCAGCTGTAATAACTATAAATATGCAGTTGTCATCTTTGTGTACGTCTACCTATCATTTTTGATACATAACTTTCACTTCCAACATTTCCTCAGTTTAATGTGCAAAGCCATGAAAATGTCAAGTTAATATGTGATGAAGAAACCTATTTAAACAACTCTGAGTGTTCTGTAATATATAATAGATGTCCAAATGCATCATGAAATTAAAAAAAAATCAGTCATTCCCATTTTCTTCTGCCCCCACAATTACATTTTAATTTCTTACCTGCTTGTGTGTCTTTTAGGCATGCTCAGAAAAACATTTAGTTGTTTTGCAGTAGATGTCCAAATTCAGTTAGCTCATGATCAAGCAAAGATAACAGGCTTTATTCTGTATTTGTACTAACACTTCCAAAGCATATGAACAAACTAGGTGGTGAGATAAATGGTTGTATTGTTACCCTGGCCTTTGGGTCAGCAAGTCAAAGTCCCTTCTCTGAGAGCTCACCACCAGCAAGTCAAATTCCCTCTTCCTGGGAGCTCATTGCATAGAAACATCAAATTCCCTCCCCAGAGGGCTCACTGAATAAAGGTCAGGTGGTTTTCCCCAGTTTCCCCAACCCTGAAGGCTCCATGAGGGCTTCCTAAGGACAACTCTCAGTTCCTTTCCCCCGAGAGCTCACTGACTTAGGTTTACAAGGTTCAGAAAGGAGTTAAAGGATAATCTGAAAGACACAGATCAATAAATAGCAAAGTAAACAGTTTTCTTACTTCCAAAGGATAAAGGTTTGAATGAAACTTGGATTTTCTATTTTAAAAATACCTTTCAGTGGAACGTTTTATTCCTTTTAAATTATTTTGTTTTCCTGTGATGTCTTTTAACCTGGCAGCCTATAAATTATCAAGTATGTGACTGAGGCCTAGTCTACACTGCTGTCAGTGGTAGATACACAAGCTATATTACATAGCTTGCTTATCTCCCATCCATTTGCTTTTGTCATACCTCTACGTCTTTACTGTGCTGCATTCATGGGAGATACCCTTACTTCTTTGTGGGAGGTGGATTAGTGGTGTTGCTCAGAGAGCACTGCTGTGATCGATTGAGCAGGTCTCCATGACCCGATTAATTGATTCCACTGAATTGATCACCAAGGATTTGGCAGTCTAGACATACCTTAAGACAACTGTTACCTGCTTTTCTTCTGTCTCCAATTCTTATTTCCATAACATGGATATATATTTTTGTTATCCTTTACTCTGATGCCTTTAAAAAATTTTTCACTAATTTATATTAATCCATAACTTTCTTTCCTCCAAGTACTAAAGTGAATACTCCTCATGAATTTATGATAATTAGGTGTAATAAAAATAAAGTTTCTATGGACTTCAGTGAGATTTTGTACTTCAGTAAGGGCTGCTGCTTGTGTTCTCTGCTCTACACTGATCTATTGAGAGTTTAGCTCAGCAAGAACCTTAACAGTGCCACATATTGTTTAGTGAAATGGTCAGTGCTGCAATTCTTGTTGATTCGCTCAGATTCTCTCTATCTCTTGCACACACATTCATTCATGAATTAGAAGGGTCTTGGCTCTGTTGTGTTGTTAGAAGGCCTAGTCTGATAAATGACTGATCTTTGACTCCTGGTGGTAGTTATGCCAATGAGACAATTGATGGGGTGGGTTCTGAGTTATTACAGAGAATTCTTTCTTGGGTGCCTCACTGATGAGTCTTGCTCAATGCTCAGGATTTACCTGATCACCATATTGGGATCGGGAAGGAATTTTCCTGCAGGGCAATTGGCAAAGGCTGTGGGGGGTTTTCACCTTCCTCTGTAGCATGGGGCACTGCTTACTTGCTAGTGGATTCTCTGTACTTCAAAGTCTTTAAACCATGATTTGAGGATTTTAGTAACTTATTCATAGGTTAGTGGTTTATTGCAGGAGGGAGGGTGGGAGGTTCTGTGGCCTGCATTGTGCAGGACATCAGATTCAATGATCATATTTGTCCCTTCTGACCTTAGAGTCTATGAGAAGGCAAAGTTAAAGCTTTATTTGAAAGAAAAGCTTTTTAATCAAAGTTTCTTAGAATATCATCATCTGAAATAACTACATTCACTGGTTGAAAGATCGGGTGGCAAAACAAATAGCCTAGGCTTATAAACCTTTGAATAATTGCAAGTCTAAAGGTCTATCTGAAGTTCAATATGCCAATTCAAATTCATAATACGTAGAGGCAATTCCTTGTTATACTTTAGTCAATGATGAAACCGCCATAATCTGCAATGGCAACAGGATTTCTTTCTGTGAGTTCTGGTCCTACATCAGTGAAGTCAACAGGAGTTAACTGCAATGAGAGAAGGATCAGGCCCTTGATCTCTAGTTTTCAGCAATCTTTAGAATTCTACTTGTTACCATATCCTATCATGTGTAGACTAGCTGACGTTTCTCCCTCTCAAAGCAACTGTATTCTACACAATGCTTATTTAAAGAATGCTAGTTAGTATTTTTGATACTTTCATTTATACCTTAGGCAGTTTATTGTTAGCTCAAAGCATAACAACTTCTTAGCATTGTCTATTTCCATTGGGTTGTAAATGATAATATTAATTGGATGTAAAGCTGATAATGCATAATGCATGTTATCCTGCCAACTGGGGAGAATAGAATTTGCATATGTATATTTCTTTTTCTAATAACTAGAAAATATGTAAAAGTGCAAAATAAGATTAGCAGCATCTCTTTAACATAAAATAAATAAGCCAACCACCCAATTCTTTTATGCCTACCATAGTGAATGACCTCTCACTTTTAGCCCTGGATGATGTGCAAAGTGTTATCTGGTGGTGGTTTTCATTAATTTTACTTTGTTGACTTTATTCCAGCTTTTTTGTGAAGACTCAAGTCACTCAACTGTAGATTATACATATTTCAGTTTTATTGGTTACAAATGACCATCTAGGACAGCTTCCGCTGGAGGTAGAAGCATAGTGAGAAACCTATAATATATTATTTTCTGTATTATCATTTGTATGTTTGTGTTTACACAGCATTGTTATAGACTCAAAGTGTTGGGGGATCATTGAAAGATAATAAAAATAAAAAAAAACAAAAATATCCTAGGACTGTTATTGTCACTAGTTTTTGTGTAGTATAAAGACAAAGCTACAAGAATAGCTAAATATAACCTCTGGGCATCCCCTGTCCTTGGAGTGCTGGCAGCTGTCTTTCTCAGCACTTCACGACAGGGGAACCTCCGGGGATCCCCTCTCTGTGGAGCGCTGGCAAAGACAGCCGCCAGCACTCCGAGGTCAGGATGACCTCTTGGGATCCCCTGTCCATGGAGTGCCGTTGGCTGTCTTCCCAGTGCTCCATGGACAGGGGATCCCCAGAGCTTCCCCTGTCCGCGGAGTGCCGGCAGCTATCTTCGCTGGTGCTCCATGGACAGGGGATCCCTGGAGGTTCTCCTGTCCATGGAGTGCTGGGGAAGACAGCCGCCATTGACTCCCAGGACAGGGAGCCCCAGGGAAGAGAGCCGCCAGCCCTGGCTCCCTTCCTGGATGTCCACAGCGGTGTTAGGTCGACTTAATAAGGTCGACTTAGACCTTAAATTGACTTAACAGGCCATAGTTATTAAGTCAATTTAAAAAGGCCCTTAAGTCGACTTCATGAAATCCTGGTGTGGCCATGGAGTAATTTAGATCAACTTAAACATTCTTAAATTGACCCAAATTGCTAGTGTAGACATAGCCATAAACACCACCCTAAAGAAGTACAAGGTTTTCTTCAGCAAATAAAAAGGCATAATCAGAACTGCTAAACACCTTAACAAATGAGTTTGCTTCCTGCAAAATGAACGTCAATTTCTATTTATTTGACAGGGACATATTGGAAACAAGAAGGGGTAACAGAAACTTGGGTTAACATTAAGCTCTCCAGGCAGAGTACAAAAACAGATAATTTTTAATTCATCCTTGATGATCTCAACAGTATATGTAAGTGAATTCCTGTTTGGTATTGATTTTAAGACATGCCTGATTTCTCAAAGGAGAAAGAAATCTTGACTGTAACAGGGTCTAAAGATTTAGAAAAAAAGTCAAACTTTTTAAACTTAGTACTGTATAAGAGGCATCATATTCACAAGACAATCCTTATTAGAAAAATGTCTTCATGTGGAACAGTGGTAGACTAGACTAGATTAAACACACCTGACAATTTAGAGTAGATGCACAGACTGGGTTCTCTTCAACTATATGGAAGAAAAGGCTAGGGCTTATAATATAATTCATGCAATTGTTGAAAATTATAATTCATGCAATTTGCCTTAAGCATTATGGAAATATCATCATACAACTTAAATAGAAGAGCTGGCCTGAAAACAAAAGCATTGTTTGATGAAGAAGAAATTTGAGATTCCAGAATTTTTGTTTCTCATAAGCTATCCTGATAAAACACACACACATATCCACTCCCTTTCTCTTTTCCTCTCCCTCTTTGACCAGAAACTCTATCCTGGATGTGAGAAACCTTCTTAATGGAAGTTTTGTGAAAACTGATGTATTTCGGCAAAGAGGTTTGTTTTCAGTAAACTGGCATTTTTGAAAAAAAAATAATTAAAAAAAAATCCTATCAACTACTTTTTTACTTACACTGAAAATAGAAGGACAAATTCATCACTGATGCAACTGCAACGTTAACTTCCCATGACCAAAGTCTGCCTTGAATGATGCCTATACCGCCTTTTTGACTAGAAATCAGATAATTTCTATAGCTAACTCTCTCTCTGTAGTTGGGCACCTTTCTTCCCTCCAGTTCAATATATTGTATGTATGGTGATTGTTCAGAGTCATTATGTTAGACACACAATCAGGTGCATGATTTAAAAAATCTTCCAGCAGTCTGTAGGACATGAAGATGCTTCCATATGTATTTTTTTATACAAAAGTATTACAGTAATTTCAGTTATATAAGAGAAACAATACTTGTGGTTAAACAATAAAATGATTCATTCACATAGGACACCTTAGAATACAGGTAGGATCACAAGGCTGCAAGGGTGAGCAGCATATTTTCATATCTGCCCCATCTCTGAACACAACAGGAGTACTATAGCCAAAAATTGTCACATACCTCTATACCGGCTATCTACTGATTACCGAGCTTGCTTCTATGACATCCTTTAATGCTTTTCCAGGTATGGCTAAGATTTACTTTAGATAAGATATTTTACACACAATACCAACTGTATGAAACTATTTAGCATTCCATTACAAAAATGATTCCTTTGTAGAAAGTAAGCATTGTAGGAAGATTCTGGTTTAAAGGTAGAGTTCTCATTTATAAATTGCCAATCCTCATAGTGTCTACTATTTTAAAAAACAATGGACTTAATCCTGCACCATTAAAGTCATTGGGAGCTTTGTTATTGATTTATATGGGCATACAATTAGTCCTTAAGACTGCAGTCCTGGAAATACTGCCTTCCAGATCTATTAGCTTCAAGATATGTCTACCTCTTTCCATTTAACCCATGCACATCTGATTCAGGGAGCCTGCAGATAAATAGTATTTAGGGTGGAAGAGCAGGAAATATTATCAGGCACTTTTAATTCATTTTATATCCCACAAAGAAGTAACCAGAATCATTACAAGTTCTGGGGTGGGGTGGGGGTGGAGGATAGTCATGTTAGTCTAGGTCAGCAAAACAAGGAGTCCTGTGGCACTTTTAAAGATTAACAAATTATTTATCACATGAGATTTCGTAGGAGAAATTCCACTTTGTCAGATGTTTGAAAATGGAAAACTTACAGTATGCAAGGTGTTATTACAGTATGTAAGGTGTTATTAAGTTGACTTAACTTTTCCTTAAGTCAATTTAAGGAAAGCCCAGTGTGGACATGTAGTAGTTTAGGTCAACTGAAGCCTACTTAAGTCGACATAACTTGTAAATGTAGACGCACCCCAAGGGACCACAACTGCGATACCCTTGACTCACCCCAAAATATTGTAAGTCTATCCAGCTATACACTTAATCCAGCAGAAGAGTCGATCTTGTCTTGGGGACTCTCTTTTCTGCCCCACCATCCCCATGCACACGATACTGTTCTGCGATAACCTGGAAGCCTACTTTCACCGTCTCTGACTCAAGGAATATTTCCACCACACCACTGAACAACACACTAACACACAGATGTCTTCTTTCCAGTGCCACAATAAGAAGAATTCTGCACAGACTCCTTCTGACACCTGAAACAAAAGGCTAGACTTTTACATATAGTGTTTCTGCTGATGTACACAAGCTGAGACTGTAGACAAGCAGGGTCACTTGCCCCATAACCTGAACTGTGCAGAATGCAATGCTATCCACAGCCTCAAAAACAACTCTGACATTATAATCAAAGAGGTTAACAAAGGAGGTGCTGTCACAGCTGAGCTGAGGTGTGAACTTCAGGGAAGGTAACTACTGAGTGGGAGACAGAGGTTGTACAAGGCTAGAATCAGGGTCATTGTGAAATTAGAGAGCAGACATAATACCAAGCCAGAGACAGGAAGCAAGAGGCAAGATCAGAGTCAGTTTGGGGTCAGAGACCAGAGGACAAAGCAAAGTGTAGAATTATAGCAGACTAAAGTCTGTATAGTTGCTCAAACAACTTCCTGGGGCAATCCCCAGGGATAAATAGGAATCTTGGCTAATCAGTGGGCCACAAGATATCATCTCTCTGTCTTCCTTGAGTGATACTCCCTGTCTGTAGCTCTGAAAGGTCTCCTAATGGCATTGTAGGATCACTAGCTCTAAGGCTTGGCAGACCCAGGTACTAACCCATGCACCTTTACAATGCCATATTATTTTCCCCTTTCCATTCTTGCCTAGTTCCAGTCAATACCTTCCCCTTTTCTCTGATTTAACCATTCTACATTTACTCATTTATATACTATCCTTTGTTACTCATTCTTCAATACTGGCATAATATTATTGTGATTTTTCACTCAGTTAGAATGATATTAGTGGCATTGCCTGGGTGTTAGTGAGAAAAGAAATGGTTCATACATGTCTGAAGTATTAATAAAGCATGATGAGTCCCATTGTATCTGTTCTGTTTATGTATGAAGTATACTTGACTAAGAATGCAATGCGGTTCCTAAATTATTTAAATCTACTCATGACCTAGGTCAGTGTATAATACTGTAAATATAGTTATGCTTACCTGAAGTTGTATTCTTTAGTGTGCAGGTCACACATCAAGAAAAATAAATGCTACGGGTTGAGTTTAAGTGGTTATTTTTGTTTGTGTGAGAGAGAGAGAGTAGGTGGGAGGAAGGACCAACAGGTAGATGGAATGAAACTACTTCTGAGTTATTGTTCTCTGCTTTGCTGCCTGCCAATATATTGTGAACAGATAATGATGTACTGTGCCAAATTAGTAAAGATGTTATAAATGAGTTTCTGGGGAATCATATAAAGCCACATAAGCTTTCTGTCTTTAATGTGTCTGTATATTTAATGCTAAATGAAGAAAGACTTTATTTTCTTACCTCCAACAGTGGCAGTCAGTCACTTTAAGCATAGTGGTTTCCATTTAAATCTTCACAATGTTCTCCTTTACTACTATGTATATAGTAGTAATGTTAATTACTGGCAAATGGCAAGCATTTCAAGGATAACCATATAGTTGATATGAAGAGCTGGGCAGTGTGAAAAGGACTGGGAGTTGTTCTAAACTGTAATGGTGTCAGAACACGAAACATTCTTAGAACAGCCATAGTTCTGGTGGTAGCATATGTAACATAGCCTGCTGTTGAGATAATTAATTTAGAGAGTCCTGAAGGAGAAAGCTGGGCTGAGGGATGAGAAAAGGTCTATTGCCTGGATCTTGATTTTTAATAATTACTACACAAGAGATGGCAAACAGATGAAAACCTTAAGTAGAGGGGAAAGAGGATATGGAATGAATTGGACTAAGGAGCTAAAGAAGGAGTCCTTCCTCAAACAAAACTTCAACTGATACGAATGGAAGATTTTTTTTTCTTTTTTCATGAGTGAGGTCTACAGGAGTAGACTCAAAGAGCAGTGGTTAAAAGGAGTAAAAGATTCCTTAGAAGAGACAAAGAAGAAGATTAACATATGCAACCCTGAGAGGTACAGCAAAAGCTACAAAATGAGAATACTTTATGGGCTACGGTCCCGATATGGTGAGCTACTAATTCATGTCCCCTAGTTTGATATGATGAGTAATCCTATCTCTATGCAGCAAAACATTTAAATATCTGCTTTAACTTTTTAATCAATGGAATTTATGCATGTACTTGGAATTTAGATAGGATTGTTTGTGCACTTCAATTTAGGCACGCGCGTAGTTACCTTGCTGAACTGGAGCCTCGATCCTCAGCAATGTCAGTTTCAAATCTAGAATACAGAGAATGTGAAAACTATTAAAATTATTACAGTGTTTTTAGTTATTTGAAAAAAAAAACTATTCTGGATTCTCAGTTCTGAAAAATAACTAATTTGTTAAGATTATTAGTGCTCAGTGAAAAATGTCACTCAAAAAATTAGTATTGACTAATATTGGGAATAAGACACTACTTTATTTTTTTTTCCTTGAGCAGTTTTATTTATTTTATCGGAAAAAAAAAACCCTAATTTTCAGTTTTAGAAACCAAAACTGTTGTGGAAGAACTGGGAAAACAACAGTAAATGTTATTGATCAAGTTGAGATTGCTATGTCAAGATGTTCTCTCTCTTTTTCCTATGTGGGCAAGGAGGCATTTGAAAGGAAAGGAAAGGAAGAAGAAACAAAATAAGGAAGACCATCATGACAGTTAATGCTTAATAGTTTAATCTACCTTTAAATTATTCAAATTTGAAGGAGTAGAGAAGGAAAGAATTCAATTGGTCTAATAGGAATTTTTCTTTTTTCTTCTTCCCCCACCCCTTTTTTTCCTTTATAATTAAAAAGTAGGAGAGTGAAGATTGCAGGGAAGAAAGTGGGCCAGGGAACCTAGTTGAACCCCGGAAGGGGTAGAAACGGGCTTGGCCAGAGGGCTAAAACCCCAATAAGGAATTGGAGCCAGAGCCCCAGCATGTGGAAGAGCAGAGTGCGAGCTACCAGCAGAGGGACCATTTGAGCAATTCCCCAACAACACTACCAGGAGGTGCCCTGCTGATGAGCCCCGTGCTAAGAACTGCAACACACCACAAAATGCAATATAAAATAAAACGTATGTGAGACAAAATTAGTGGAAACAATCACCTGCATTTTATAGAACAATCTTTTCCATGTCTCAACTCTAAGAGCCTAATCCCAAAGTCTCTTACTTAGTTTTTACCCAACGCAAAGTCCAACGTAAATTATGACTTGAGCACACCATATATGTGTGCAATACCAAAGAATGTGGTATGAAGATATGAGAAAAGTTGGTTTACATATAAATTACAACAATAAACTCAGATTAGTTATATAGTCCTGCTGGTGAAATATTCAGATTTAGATGCATAAGGTCTAGAGTGACCAGTTCAGCACCTTAACAAGACCATCTTTTTGTCTTTTCACCAAGATCCTCCTCCACCAAATTAGGCTTCAGCTTCTCACTTTGCCTACAATGCTACTTAGGGGTGGGAGATAGAAGAAGAACCTCGTACTGATTTGCCAATACACACTTCAGTGAGTCTATGCTGAAAGTTCAGTACATTAGCAAGATAAGGGAGGAGAAGTAGCATCTTTTACTGGACCAACTATTGATGATGAAAGAAACAAGCTAAGAACATTAATTAGTTTTTACAAGATTAGACTTGCCAAATTCTGCTCTTACTCATGTGAGTAGCCCCATTCAAGGACCTCAGCAGTGTGACTAAATTTTTTAAAAGGTTTGATCTTGTTCTGAAAGTTATAAGTGGGTTATTATTTGCGAGAGAATGTGTCTGACTGCTTGCTATTCTAACCACCATAAATGGTTATATATATGTTGACTTGCTCTACAAATGTATAATGCATTAATATATGAATATTCAAATGCTTTGGCAAACCACAAAAAAAAATCCTCATCTAAATCATGTTGGAGTATTTTTGTTTATAAGTAAATATACTCTATTGGTAGATTGCCAGTTAAATTTTAGCAGCAATTACTCTGGTGAATAAAATGCGCAATAATAACATGTTGATATAAATCACTTGGTAATTATACTTAAAGGTACCAAGTAATTTTAAAAATTCATTACTAAGTTACTGGCAGTTAAATCTGATAATCATGCTGCTTTAAAGACTTAAATTGTCATTTACAAGACTGTTCTTTTGAAACTTAAAAATTTGAAATAGATGTTCAACTGTACAGACCCAGTTGTCATTAGCGGACCCTCTTTTCGATGGGAAAGTGTTTTCTGGCAGCAAAACATCTCTTTATCATTACATTTTTTTCTAGATATTCTTTGTAAAACTCATTACCATGCAAATGATATCCCAATCATTTGTTTGACTGATCAAAGATCTAGATTGAATTAGATTTATTAGCTCCTAAACCAAGTGTTGAGATCCTCCTGGAAAATATAGGCATATATCTTAGCACCTGCTTTTACATCTGCAGATATCAAGGCTGCACAAGTATTGGGTGTCTGTATGTGAAATGTGCCACCAGAAGTGCCATCAGACTCTGTTTTATTTGCATATGAAATAACTCCTAATAACATTCACCTAAACTCATGAGCTCCTTTCCTATTTGATCCATCTTTTAATTCTCTTTTAAGACATTTATTGAAAGACAACCTGAGTTTGCAGTACTACATTGTACAGTTAGCACTTCTTTATCCCAGCTATTCACTCAATGCTGAACATTTTTTAAAAATATTCCCTAGCTTTTGATATATTCATCAATATAAACAGCCATATTTGGGGTTGGGAAGGAATTTTCCCCCAGGGCAGATTGGCTTGGGCTCTGGGTTTTTTTGCCTTCATCTGTAGCTCAGGGCATGGCTCACCTACCGGTGAATTCTCTGTATCTTAAAGTCCTTAAATCATGATTTAAGGAGGTAAATAACTCAGTCATAGGTTAGTGGCCTATTGCTGGAGTGGGTGGGTAAGGTTTTGAGGCCTGCATTTTGCAGGAGGTCAGACTAGATGATCATACTGGTCCCTTCTGACCATAGAGTCTACGAATATTTTTTAAATAATTGGGGGGGGGGGAGGGGAAATGCCTGAAAATACATAGTATATTAAGCACTGTCACCTATTCACCTTCCACTGTAGTGTGGGGCCTGGGTCACTTGCGGGTGGTTTCTCTGTACTTTGAAGTCCTTAAATAATGATTTGGGACTTCAGTGCATAGGTTAGGTGTTTATTGCAGGAGTGGGCAGGAGGATTTGTGGCCTGCATTTGTGCAGGAGGTCAGACTAGATGATCATATTAGTCCCTTCTGACCTTAAAATCTATGTAAATCAGGGCCGTCCCTTGGGGGGAGTGGGCCCCCGGGCCAATTGGCCTGGGGGCCCCTCCCCCCATTACTGGGGGGAACAGGGCAGGCTGACCTACTCTGGCCCCAGGGACCCGAAGCCACCACCAGCGGGGATCAAAGGCTGATGCCAGGAGCCAGCCCCAGACTCGGCCGTGGTCGGGGATGAGGCAGTAGGAGCCAGGAGTGGGGACAGAGCAGGCTGGCCCAAAGGCCAGGCTTCACCCTCCTGCTCTTCCCCAGGCCAATTGTTCCACCCTGGGGGTTGGGTGGGCCGGCACAGAGGCCAGGCTCTGCCCTCCCACCCTGTAGAACCCAACGGAAGAGCTTGTGATGCAATAAGATAATAGATGGTGTCGCCTTTAAATAGCCCAGACCAAAAGTTAACTCTGTATAAGCAAAACAGAGCTGGTACCAACCAAGGATGTACCTTGCTCCCACTAAGTAGCAGACATAACTTGCAAGCTCTGTAAAAGAAATGTTGTAAATAAATGTGGAAAATAACCAGATGTGCATGCCATTTACCCACTTAGCAAGCAAGGATATAAAAGCCTATGGCCAAGTCCCCCCAAATTGGAACCTTGTCATCAGGGCAACTGCTATGTTCACCACCATAAGTCATCGCTTCCCATGCTACATGCCCACAGTTGTTTAACTGGGCTTCCCATATGCTGGAGGGGCATAAGCCTTTGTGCTTTCCTATTTCTCTCCTTTCTTGTCTGTATTTTTAATAAATGCAGCTTTCTTTTATCTTTTATCTTGCTTCCCAGTGTTGTGCTGAGTTTAATTAAATGTTGCTTTCAAATCCCAGCTGTATGCTAAATTAATGGGCATGAGGAAAAGGAATCATGGGGAAGCAGTGCTCTTACAGGCCAGAGCAAGTATAGGGAGCCTGGCCTCTGTCTTGAAAGGGGAGGGACAATGTCAACAGGTGAGGGAGTAACGGCTAGTGGTATACCAATTCGGTACATTTCAGCATGGGGTGCAGTGACCACTATTTCACATTTTTTTTTTTTTTTTTAGATTATTTTACTCTGGTTATGTGGTACAACATGCTTTTTTGTTAGGTGTTCTCATTTAGTTAAAGACATTCTTTGCTAAATAGTAAGACTGTACTAAATCAAGTTTCACAATATCACAACTGATAGCCTGTTCATAAACAGTCAGAAAACATACTTTGGCATATTATATATCGCATTTTTGTATCTTTCAAAGGTTTAACTTGCTGTCTTTCACTTTATAGATTCTTTCCCTTTTTAAAAACATAATAAAATATCCATCAAATCATTTCTGTAATTGTACAATAAAATTAGTACATATGCAGTAAGTATCTGTTCTAGAGAAAAATGTATACATAGAGATTCATGCATTTTGTCTGATCAGTGTTTTCAGTTTTGACTCAGATTTTAAACTTAAGATGTCAAATACTATGAATTCCAGGGAATATGATAAGAATCTGTCTTTTAAAACTTTCCTTATGATTAAACTCTCATTGGCTAAGTCGATTTTGTTAAGTTGACTTAACAAGGTCGACTTTAGCAGCAGAGATAGCCATTATACTGGCTTTAAGTTGACTTAATAAAGTTGACTTAGCGTTAATCTCCATCTACACTGGCCTGAAGTTGATTTAAGGAGTCGACTTAACACCGATTGACTCCAGTGGAGTCTGAATCACATAGTGCCAAGGCTTTCATTAAAGGACAATATAGAAGATAACAGCTAGCCACAACACAATATAGAATTTTATTTTACATCTCTCTGAGGTTTGTTATTTCAAGCCACAACCACATTTCTATATTTGTGTCATACATGAAGTTTTAATGTCCATTGAAGTCTTTGGGAATCATGCAGTGTAATTACCCTGTGAAAATAATTTAAAATGCAAAGTTAATGATGTTCTAATTTGTTTTTGTTCTATGAACTTACTTGGTTTTCAAAGTTAAAGAAATTTATTATTTGAGAAACATGTCAGGCTGCATCAGAAACTGAGTTTCTCTTCGTCCTGAGAGCCAGCATAGCAAAAAATGACATAAGCTAACTATTCTTTCACTGCTCTATCAGCATCCTTCAGTCCTCTGCTAAAAAGCTATACACTAGCTGTATGAAGCTACTTCAGTATTCAACTCCAAATGAATTCAGTCAGTAGGGTCTCTATTGGCACTGTCAGTAAGAATTTGCCAAAGGAACGGCTGGGTTTTGTGATGTGACCTGTCCAACAGGGAACTGGAGTGAGACCATCAACCTGTTCATATAAACCACTGAATAGGCATTTGATGTAATTCAGAACATTGTCATTACTACCCTGGTCTGAAATTGAATTCATTTTGTTCTTTTTCTAAAATTCTCTTTGGTAAGCATTTGTGATACTGAATAATATTCGAAGAGTAATTAAGATAACACTGCTAGTGCAAATTGTGGAGTGTTGGCTCTATACAAAGAGGCAAGCAGGCAGCTGCATTTTATGGCAAATTGTGCATCAATTTCTAGACATACTAAGTAGGAGCAAACAAAAATAATTTAAAAACAATGATGGTATAGATTACTGAAATATGGTCACAGTTAGTGAAAAAAAAGGTTTCATCATGGACTTCTTTGCTAAGAGAAAAATTCAAAGTGTTTTCAAGTGCTGAACTTAACAAGTGATAGCCTGAAAGATAGGGGTGCATAAGAGACTTGGAAGTGCTCTGAACTTTCCTCAAGCAACAGCCATTATCTGTGCTAGGCTGAACTAAAGTCAGGTATCCCTTATCCAACCAAAAATATCTGCCTGACTCTGAGACAACCAGGAGATAATGCATAATAGGTTAACATATGCCATGCTCCCTGTGCTCTTGGGAGGGCTGATACACTGTGAATAAATCCTGGGAGCTCAGATCAAAATGTTTGAAAAATTCCATTTTGGTTCTTCCAAATGGAGTTCTTTGAAAATGCCTCTCTTATAGAAAATTGTCCACATCTGACATTTTCATTCTGATACAGAATTATTTTTGTTACTTGCAAAATCTTCCACAGGATATAAATTCCTGTTTCTGCACATCTCTTGTACTGATGATCTTTGATAGAGCAGTGAAAAGGGGCAGGGCCTCATGTCCTTTTGTGGATAAAGAGAATGTCATTTCCATCCTGGCATTGCTGAAGCTATGATCTCAGTGGCCAACAAACACACTGTAGAAGCCCAAGCTCCAAGACAAGTGTAAAAGTAAAAGAAGGTAAGCCAAAAAGGACATAAAAACCTAGCTAAAGACATGAAAACCAAGTCACAGGGTTTTTTAAGAATCATCAGAAGCAGGAAGACCATCAAACTATCATTGGGGTGCTAGATCACCAAGGTGTTAAAGCAGAACTCAAGAAAGACCATTATGGAGAAGCTAAACAAATTATTTGCATCAATCTTCTTTGTAGAGGATGTGGAGATGTCCCCACACCACATCCATTCTTTTTAGGTGAAAAATCTAAGGAACTGTCCCATGCTGGTGTGTCAGTGGAGGTGGTTTTGGAACAAATTGATAAACAGGATACTGAGCTAGATGGACCATACTAGTGATTCGATATGACTATTTTTATGTTCCTGAGAGCATGAAAGCAGCACAGGTATACTTGATACTGTACTAACTAAGCAGCACATGTTTCATTAAACTGTTATCACTGTAGCATCTGGGGGTGTCCTTTACCATTTCAGTTACAGTTAAAGTTTCATTTTTGAGCAGTTACCACATATTCTCTCTTCCTGACCTAGGGGGCTAGGAGAGGACTAGGGATGACAGCTTGAAAGATTTGAATCAGAGTTTGCATACATCTCACTGAAACACAAAACAAAATCTTCCAAACCTAGCTTTAAGACCAAAAAAAGGTAGGTTGAGGGGAGGAGAAGGTTAATCCTCTGATGACATCTGTCCATAGATTTGGTGGCATCTTACTATACTCAGAAAATTCTAAGGCTTCTTTTTTTTTTTTTTTTTTTAAAGTCTTTTTCCATTGCAAAAACAAATCCATTACAATGTGAAAACATTAATTAATGGCCCCCAATCCAAACAATAGAAGCAAAGGTGGGAACTATCCTCTCCAACATCCGGTTCACCTCACTAAACTAAGAATTTCAAAACCTGATTAAAACCAAAATATTGTCTAAATTAAACACTGTGCAGAGCAGAATTAATGTTTCTATTGCAAACATTTTCATTTTCTGTCTTTCTATCATTTTTACCATTCAGCATTCTATAATATTCATAGTAATCAAGCAAAACCATTGTGCTACACTCTATACAAATACAGATTAAAAAGATGGTCCCTGCCCTCAAGAGTTTACAATCTTGCATTTTATATTGGGCAGCGATGTGTGGTATTTGATTTCTATTAGGTCTTCTGAGTCAGAAGTAGCCTGGAATGATATATAGGAGAAAGATGTTCTTTAAAAGATAAGTACTTTGGAAAATGTTTAACTGTTTGTGAAGGAGAGGAGTTTAATTAAGAGTAATATGTGCTATGCTTACTATTTGTAGATATTGAGATTTCCTCTGAAAAGTTCTAATCACTTAATTGAGATTATTCTTAAATTGAAATAGTAACCATGACAATAAATCTCTTTATACAAGCATCCTGTATTTCTTTATACAAAAAAGTTATAGCTGAGAATGAAGGGTACATTTTCAAAAGCACATAAGTGACCATGGCTTGGTCTACAGTACAGAGTTAGGTCAACATCAGATAGTTTATGTAAAACTAATCATGTCAGTGTCTAGACTTCAGTTGTGCTCCCACCAATGTAAATATCCCACTACAATGGCATAACCCCACCTGCAAAAGAAGTGTTGGGCTTATGTCAGTGTTCTTAAGATGGTGGAGCGTCTGTGTAGACACTATGGCTATGTCTAAACTACAAAAAGTTAGGTTGACTTTGTTAAGTCAACCTAAAGTCAACCTTATTAGGTTGACTTAAAGTGGTTTCCCCGAATGGGGACTTAGTAAGTCGACCTAACTGTCCTTAGGTCAACCTAATAAAGTAGACTTAAGCGTCCACATTGTGCTTAGGTCACCCTAAGGAGTCAACCAAAGGGTTAGGTCAACCTAACCGTGGTTCTTATTAAGTCGACCTAAGCTTTCATTAAGTCAACTTAAGGAATTTCTTAAGTCAATGTAATGAAAGCCTGGTGTGGACAGGGACTAAGTTAGGTCTACTTAAGCCTCCTTAAGTCCACCTAACTTGCAAGTGTAGACATACCCTATGTTTCTTACATCTGTTGTTGGCTGTTTGGTCATCTTCACATCTCTGCTTCTGACTGTAAATTAACCTAACTGAAGGGATGACAGACACAGAATGCCATGTCATGTAGGAGCAAAAGCTGCCTTTTAGAGCTTGCCACCTCCTATTTATTAAGCAGCATAAACAGCTTACATAGGATCAAAATAAGCATTCTTGTGCAAAAACATAACATAACAGAATAGAAGAACATAACAAGTTCTTTCAAGGCCTTTTACGCAGGGATGAGAAAATAAGCTCTGTTGATTACATTTCTAGCTGAAGCCTTGAGAAAGAAAGCTGGGACATGGAAAAGAATAAATCTTTCACTATCTCTCAATATACTCAGTGTCTTTTCATCACACTCTCTCTTTCCACCTGCCCAGCATGTTTACAGGTGGATAGCCTGTGATCATGCATCGAGGTCATCCAGGTGTGCCTGGACGTGCCGTCTCTGCATGAACCCCAGGCCATGAATCCCTACACTAACATAGGTCAATTTAAGACTGTAGTTTAGGCATACCTTTAGGACCCTAAGTCTGATCTGCAAAAGTGACTTAGAGCCAGATTTGCAAAGGTATTTAGGTACATTAAAACTGCAGGTATGTGCCTAGTTGGATTTTCAAACCCAAATAGAATGGACACCTAATCAATGGACGTTTGAAAATTCCACAAGGTGCTTCATTAGAAGTTTGGCCCTAAAACAGTCAACAATGCCTAAGTTAGTTAAGCACCTTAGTCCCAATTAAGATATTCTGATTTTGGCACCCAACTCACCTAGATGCAAAGTATCTTTGAGAATTCAGCTCTATGGCCCAAATTTTTAAAGGTATTTGGGCATTTTTCAGCATTGCAGTATCTAACTGATTTAGGAGCCTAATACTGATTTTCAAGACAGATTTAGGCCATAAACCCATTAACAGTCCATGAGATTTAGGCTCCTAAATGCATAAATTAGTTCTGAAAAAATCAGTTTTAGACTCTTAAATCAGTTAGGCATTTCAAACTGCGTGCACCAATGTCCAAATAGTTCTAAAAAATCTGAACCTAAATGCCTGTCACATTTGAAAATAGGATTTAGAATCTTAACTGTCTTAGATGTTTTTTAAAATGTTACCCATATAAATCATGTACAATTCTATCAACATTTCTGTTAAGAACTCATTTGAAATTTTAGAGACCTTCTATCTGCCAGCACAGTGATCATTTTCCTGTTCCTTTATTTTCAATTTCTGGACCCTGAACTCTCTATCCAGTTTGTGAAAAATGCAGCATTGAACTAGTACAACTCACCTAGTCTATTGCTTTTTGAAGACTCCTATAAATTATGGTGTGAAATAGATTTTTTTCAAAGTTTTATTAAAAAAATAAAATACATTCTTCCCAGGTGGAGACATCTGTGGTAAGCTTCATCCGACAAAGAAGTTTTACAGATAGGTCAGACACCACTGAAAATAAGAGTTTTTAACAGAAATGCTGACAGACCCTAAACTTTTAGAACCTCTAGTGAGCACCACTCTAATCTTGTTCTCCCAGAGAGTGGAAAGAACCTCTCCTGAAAGTAAATTATAGACTGGAAAATTGTAGTTTTGTCACATGAATCTGTGGATGTACTGTAAAGAAATGTACAGTAAGAAGGAAATACCCAGTTGCTAAGCAACTATGTTTTTTTAAAAAGGGGTTTGAAAAAAAATGATTTTTTCCTCAATCTATAGCTTTATGTAGTATTTCCTAAACTTCTCTGATTGTGCTGTGTGATATAATTTTTTTTTTTCACCAATTAATAGGGTCCAGATGCTTGGTTGGTATATATCTCCACTTTAGTCAATGGAACTAAGCTAATTTACACCAGACAACAATTTACCCCAAGTTGTCCTTATATTTCTCTTAACATTAAAAAATTACCTCGTATTAAGAACAATAAAACATAGACTTTAAAGATGGAAATTTGAATCTCCTATTCTATCTTTGTCAAAGGAACCATCAAATAGTTTTAAAAAATACTTTTAAAAAGCTATCATGAGTATCTTGCTCTTTATATGAAATGAGGTACATTTAATTCACTAATTTGACAGGAAAGAAAACAGAAGACATTGCATTGTATTTTGTACAAACATATTCATATAATTATTGAGTTTCAGCTCCCATTATTTTTATCTTGTCTAGAAGAAAAAGTATAAAACTGATAACTGACAAATTAATCCATTTTTGTCCATCTGTCTCAAACTAAAGTAGATGAATTACCAGAAAACAAAGGACCCAACATTCCATTTGTATTAGCTTTACATAGAAAAAGAATAATAGATTAGATAATTGTGCTGTACAGAGGAATGGTAACATGAATGGCAATACAAAAGATAGATCAGTAAAAGGTCATGGACGGTATTGTTTTATTTGAACCTCTGCAATAAAAGAGACAGTTTTCCTGTGATCTACTGATTATTGTTACAGTGCAGCTGCAGTACCATGAAGTTTTGCTAGTAATATGGAATTTCAAACTTGTTTGTGTGTGCATTGCTCTATATTCCCTGTACCTCCATATTTCCCTCCTGTCCTTAAAAGACTCCATCTGACTTTAACAGACTTTGGCTCAGTCTTTGTGTGAGCTTTAGTGTTAATCATATAATATGTTAGTGTGTTTTAAATGCACATATTTAATGTTGAATATGTGTATTCTCAATCAATTACAGTGCATACATTTGACTGAATCATGGCATCTAGTTTCAAAATTTAACTTAGAGTATCAGCTTGAATGCAATTGAAGCCCTGTCCCAAAGTTCTAGTATTTGTAATACCCTCCAATATATAATCAGCACTAGCAGTTATTTGGGTGAATAGACAAATATGTGCCCTATAAAGGATCTGTAGATGTCTTAGCTGTCTGCATACTATAGCCAGACACAGTCAAGTTAATATGGTAGGAATAAGACTTTTGTTCCCCCTCACCCTCACAATTTCCAAGATGTTAATATACAATGATTGCTCTTAAAAGCTTTTCAGTTGCCTTTCTGTAGTTATTTGGAATCAAAGCATTCCATCAATCAGGAGCCAAAACCTCTTTGCTGTGGCTGTACATTATTCCCACTCCTGAAGGTGGGAGAAGTCATGAATAATATGAGCAATGAGCACCATTAACTTCCTCACTGATTTCTGCCTCAAGGCAACATCTTCATAGAATGGCTACTCATTGGCTTTGCCATTTGTTTCTCTGGCTCCACTTTTCTTATCACCTAATCCACAGAAACACACAAGTGGAACATGCAAGAAGGGGCTTCCACTAGTTTGCTGAAGGGAGTAAAGGTTGCAACAGGGTCATCACTCTTCCATTTACATAGCTTCAGTCATTTCCCCCACAACTGTTTTTTTTGTTGCTCCCTTGCAGAGCATATAGGGAGAAGGAGCACTTGAGACAGTGAGTACAATTATAATGAATAACCATATTTTGTTATTTTTTATATTTGTTATATTGCTGTTACAGCCTGACCTGATGCTATGTCATACACTCCCCTGCATTTAATTTCCTCCCACTCTGTAACTTTCCTATCTTCAAAGCGTCTGACGAAGTGGGATTTTCTCCCACGAAAGCTCATGCGATAAATAAATCTGTTAGTCTTTAAAAGTGCCACAGGACTCTGTTGTCTTTCTACAATAGACTAACACGGCTACCCCTTTGGAATTTGACATATTTTGTTGTATTTTTCTTATCTCCATAAATAAATTTTATTTAATTTTTACATTAAATATTTAATAATTTTTTTCACATTGCTAAAGTAAAATTTAAAAAATTACTTTTTCCCTGATAAATATCAGAAAGTTCCAAGGTCAGACACAATAGGTAACAGTGTAATATGGGGTTCTTCTACTGGAGCAAGTTAAATGAACTTCAGTGCCAATGTTTTAGAAATGCCTTGCTAATATTAGAGAAGATTTCCATTACTTACAGTCAATACAGATTCTACACAGTCATTCTGAAACATTCAAGACAGCAAACAAGATCAACCACTGAACAGCACAAGAAGAACTAATTCAATATGTATTTTGGCTCCAGACAATTAAAATCTGTAATTTCTCAAGCTGCCAGTCATCTTCTTCACTCCTCTTTATTCACTTTTTTAAAGAAATTAATTCTGAGTTCATAATCATGTATTCCTATTATCTATTTTATTTACTATTTTTTTCCCCCAAACACATTGGACTCCCTCACCAGATATGAACATATGATTATTATGGTTTAGAAAAGATACATGCACAGCCCATCAAAGAATAATGGGAGATCCTTAATAAACATTTTTCTAATTCCTGTCATGTGGTTTCCAACATTCAGTATTGTAGATACTCCTGATTATTAACTGTGTGTTGCAGTTCCTATTGTGACCTGTGTGGAAAGCTTCTACTAGGGAGAGAAGTGTTTAGATACAGTAACTACACAAAAGAATGAGAAAACATGCCATTGATACAACAAGCAAGTTGCAAATAAAAAATCCTCAAGAAATAAAGCATGTAGTAATTTAAGATATACCAGGAAAAAAAACAGCTGTGGGAAGTTAGCACATATATTAATTAAGAAAAATATATTTCTTTACAGTAACACCTTAAAGACCATTAGAGGAAGAGAGAGATCTTCTATATGGAGTGTCTTGTACATAAATTATTTCCATAATACACTAAATAAAATGAATTATAATATGGCATAACACTTGTACTATAAATGCTAACAGGGTAAAATGTTAAAAAATGTAGATGTAGCAAGCTTGCCATCTATTGATCAACACTAGATATCGTTGTTTGCAAGAAGCTTTTGTATATGGTAATATATAATATGAAATGTCCTTTGTCTGATGAATAAAAATGTTATGTATTTATACCGGGCTGTATACAAAGTTTCCCATGACATTACTGTGTGATAGATTTTTGCCCAGGAAGAATTTCTGAATTGGGGGTCATTATGCATGAAGGAGCATTTTATTGAGAGGCACAATTTTGAACTAGTGTTTAGAGATGCAAGAAGTTTTCATGCTTGTAAAGCTATGATGAAATGAAAAACATTACATTATGAATAACTTGGTCAAAACAAAAAATAAATAAATTTAATCCTATTTAGCCCAATTCGCTTTCTGTTTCACAAACAGAGCTGAATTTTATCGTCTATCATCTGCCAATTTTTGCCTTCAGACAAACCTGTCAGTTCATAGTGGGTAAGTACAGAAAATCCACATGTCTAATGTATTTGGTGCTGTATGTCCTGCTGTTCCACTCAAATACTTCTAGACGTACAAGTTGAAAATTGCTGCTATATCACACGCACAACAGGGAAGGAGCTCCCTCAACCTCTTTCAGCACTTTCCCTCATCTCCACAGGTTGGTACCAATTATAATAATTTATTATTATTAGATTTATTATTCTTTATTGCTATTAATTTCCTCCTTTATAGGCATACCAAGATAAGGATTGGATTTTTTTAAAGAAAACTAGATCTTCATCATGAATATAACATTCAGGTCCTTATAATTTTCTACTGACTAACATGCATACCATACATCAAAAACATCACATTTTAGCTGTTATGATGAATAGTAGCCACACACATTCCCTCCATTACCACACACACCACCTTCAGAATGAGTCGGTAAAATTATTGCATGTTTGAAATTGATTATAATAATGTATTGAGGATACAATGTGCTCTTAAGTGCACAAAAAGCTTGACTGCACTTCTCCATGAGTTGCAACTCAAGCTTGTAAATGGCAGAACTCCACAGCAAGACTTTCAAACCATCACAATATTATATCACTGCCCTATTACTGGTATGACTAGGTTTTGTTCTGTGGAATCTCTTTATTTCCCCTTGATATGGCCTTACCTTTCTGTCTTTACATTTTCTTCAAATCTAATTCTGAGCTCATTTACTCCAATTTAAAACTAGAGTAACTTCACAGATTTCAGTACTTTGAAGTCAGCTCTATTGACATCAATGGAATGAATGTGTAGTACTGGAGAAATTCCCTTAAATGAGACTACGCGATACCTTGGCAGCCATTTTATGAGGGAGCTAAAGTTGGAGGAAAGGAGGTCCTACAGCCATGTGGTGGCATATGGGATGAATGGATTTAGCCACAGAAATTGGTGGATATTGTAGGCTGATTCCCCCAGTGGGAGTTGAAAATCTCACCTACAGTCATAGATGTCCCTAGGACACCAGCAGGTTTGATATCTGTGCAGTTCTTGGGAGGCGGGGAGCATTTAAGATGGTAATCATATTTCATTTTTAGTGATAAAGTGAAACTCAAATAATGGGTAGAGGAGAGAGAAACTTAGGATATGTATACATATCATGAGAGAAAGGAGAGTGACAAAGTTGAAATTTTTATGACAAAGTAAATTTGCTGAAAAAATGAATTTTGGGGACAAACTATTCATAAATATTGGTTAAATTCAGCAATTGTTTTTGGTAGAAAAACCCTTGAACTATAAATTCTAGAAATGTTGAAATGATTCATTCCCCCCCCCCCCCCCGCAAAAAAAAAAGCCATTTAAAACTCTTGTTTTGTAATATTTTCAAAGCAAAACATCAATTCAAATAGACATTTTCAAAATAAAATGTTGACTTAAGGTGTCATTTTTCTAAAGAGTATGTGAAATGTCATTTTGAATGAACATTTTGTTTTCAAAAAATATCTTTTTGAGCTGACATTTGAAACATTTCCCAAAGACGTAGCCATGTTAGTCTAGTTCAGCAAAACAAACAAGGAGTCTGAGCTTTTGTGGGAGACAAAGTGGGATTTTCTCCCATGACAGGTCATGCAATAAATAAATTTGTTACTTTTTAAAAATACCACCAGACTCCTTGTTTGTTTTGTTGTAATATTTAGTTTCAGTTTTTCATTTTGTTGAAAATAATAATAAAAAAAAAAAATCAGTTTTGGTTTAAAACCAACAGATTACTTTTCAGGTGTTTCAGTTTGTCTACCATACTGAAGAATCAGATGTTCTCTCATCTTTCTTTCTTTATGCATACTTCGTCATTGCAGAGAAAGTTACTAAAATGTGTAGCTTTACGATGCTAGCAAAACACTAAACTCCTAAGATACCTAAGCTAGAGCACTGAAGACATAGATAATATATATCTACATATATAATAATATACATCTATTAATATCAGTCTGGGCAAATGTTTCTTTCAGTTCTCTTTAAAATTTTCATAAAATTAACATAAACTTTTAGGTTCACAGAATTTTGATTTGCCTAACGACTCTAGAGAGCTACTTTCCAAATATACATATTCAGACCTATTCAGTGAAAACTTTTGCACAGCAGAGGCTTTTAAAGCTTGCTTTATTCTTATCCCATCTTAAGGTTTTTTTCCTGCATGGCACTGAGAACATTTTACAAAGGGATTGTCAAAATCATGGATAATCTGTTCCTAACTCTGAAAACAAAGGCCAAATTCCAGCATGGCGTGAGTGAGTGCCACTTGGTTGAAGTATTCTTACGCCAAGTCTGATTTTGGCTCAAAATTTCTTGAGTGCTAATACATCAGTACTCAAATCAAACAGGTCATATACTTTGAATTTTTAAATTTATTTCGGACAAGATGGTGTAAGTCAGGAAAAAGCATTTGTCTGTGCTAGATTTTTTTAATGGCACTACACTGTGAATCTTAATGGGAATGGCATTAAAACAATAAAATACGTATTAAAATAGACTCCATTATGTTTGACCATAACTTTCCATTTTTTAAGTCTTCCACTATAAATTCTGTTCCTAAACTTTTACAATTTATCTATTAAGAGCAACTCTAGCTCAGCTATTATAGGTAGTTGGAAAGAAGTCAGTATTGTTACTTTCTAAAACAAGATTTTTAAACAGCTGCAGTTAGCATCCTTCATATTTTTATTTCTTTTGCATAGAATTTGAAAGATTCATTGCTGCTGCTGCTGCTGCTGCTATCACGGTAAGGACATTTTTCCTGTTGTTCAGTGGCGAGAGTTTGTACAGGGTCCTTTCCATGCCCCTCCAGCCTTATTCATATGAGAACTCCAGAGTATTATGTTGGCCTCTTGTTCAATCACAAATGTCTTCAGATCCCATTTATATAATACAGTGGCCAAATTCCCCATTATGTTACACCAACTTTACATCTTGTAACTCCACTGATCAGAACTCAATTACAATGGTGTAAAAATAGAGTAACCAAGTAGTAAATCAGGGCCAGTATGTGGAGTCACTCATTTCTGAGTTTAGAATTTGTCCAAGACTTTACTTCAAAACTCAGCTTTAAGTAATAGCAGATAGTCAAAAGCAAATGATCAGAACCCTTACCAAAAACCTAAACTGATGAGAAATGGGATTCTCCCCCACCACCCCCAGTTTAAAAAATGCTTATTCACTCTTTATAGCTCTCTCCTTCCATTTTCTTAATTTCCTGGTTTAGTTAAGAGTGTAAGCATGATAGTGAAAAAAGCTACAATCAGTTAAGCCCAATTAAGGAAGTATTCATATTTATGAGAACTGATGTGTTTGAGACTATACAGAACACGGAGTAAGATATGATCTCAGCCTGCAGAACCTATGGTTTGAGATCACGTCTACACTGCCAGGACTGCATCAAACTGCACAGATCAATGAAGCAGGAGGCAGTGGAGACCTGCAGAATCAGTCCTTGGAGTGCTCTCCAGCCAACACAGTAAATTCCCCACTCCTCACCCCCGAAAAGAGTAACACTGCATTGACCAAAGAGCATTTCCTGTCAACGCAGCACAGTGGAGATGCTGTGGTAAGGGAACATTAGAAAGTTTGAGAGATATGCAAGTAGTTTTCATATCACCTGTTGATGACCGCTGGCAATGTAGACCAGGCCTAAGAAGACTTACAGCAGAAAATCCCAGGAAGGGACTTGAAGTAGATACAGAGTAGTGCAGTAGCATTCTTCGTTCTTTATTATAACTTTTCAAACATTTCATAAGGCCTTATGCTGTAAAATTTATAGAAACAGAATTAAAGCTTCTTCTCCTAACCTGAAAGGTACACTGATCCAAAGAGCAGTTTCAGCCCTCTCTTCTAGCCTCACCTAAAGACTTCCCTTCTAGTGAATATGCATATCTAAAATTCAGTACAAGTATCTCAGTTGATATACTTAGTGCTTAGAAGTATTATGTGAAAATCTCTTTTCTGAAGAAGTCTAGTAGGATAGGAAGTAAGGAAGTTCAGATAAATATGGATAATGTTTCAAGAAGCAATAGTAATTTGAGACTTTTAGCCAAATTGTTTGAGCAAAGGTAGACCTAAGACAGAGAGTTTGGACCCAGGCCCCAATCTGAATTATACAAAAATTGAGGGGATTCATCCTGGTATTTGGTTCAGCCTCTTGTATGGAAAGAAGCCAGTCCCAACATTCACGTTTAACTGTCTTCTAAATTCAGAGCGTGTTCGGCTCTCAGTTTTCATGCTTTGTTTGTCACACTATTAATTATGCCTCAATAGGACTGTATACATTCACTTGGGCCCAGCAATCAACTGTCTCCCAGAATTTTGGGATGGCTTTGCCATGCAATCCTGAGGTCCAGGTGACCAAGTTACAGTCCTCCATCCACCAGTACTCCCAGGTTTCCCTGGTCAGCCAGAAGAGGGGAAAGGGGAAAGTAACTCAGGCCTTCCATTTGCACAGGGTCCTGACCCAGGGCCCAAGGAGGAAGAGATGAGGGAAGTCTCAGTTCCCAGTAGGTTAAATCAATCTTTGGATATGAATCCTCGCAATAGACCAACCTCCACATTCTCTCTTCAGTTTGGGACATAGACTGAGCTTGGTAATTTTTATGGAGGGGATGGTATGATGAGATTGTTTATAATGGCACATAGCTGATCTGTGACTGCTAGTAACAAATATCTGCAATGGTTGGTGATGTGGCACTAGATAGAGAGGGCTCTGAGTTACAATATAGAATTTTTTCCAGGTGTCTGGCTGGTGAGTCTTGCCCACATAGTCAGGGTCTACTTGACTGACATATTTGAGGTCAGGAAGGAATTTTCCCTCCTGTCAGACTGGCAGGGACCCTGGGGGAATTTTCACCTTCCTTTGCAGCATGGAGTATGGGTCACTTGCAGGTTTAAATTAATGTAATGGTGGATTCTCTATAACTTTAAGTCTTTAAATCAGGGGCATTGCTGGATAGCAAAAAGATCCAGGGCTGTGGCCCCCCAGCCCACTCCCTGCTAGCCCCCCCACACACTAGACCACACCCCCAGACCCCACCCCCAGCTAGGCCCCGCCCCCTGGCCAAGCCACTAGGCCCCTCCCCCAGTTCACAACCCCACACACACACTCAGAAACAAACCCACACCCCATGCTGGGTTGCAATACAACTCCTTCATACTCATCTGTATTAAGAACTATAACAGAAGCAATCTTTCTTCAAAAGTCAGACCGTGTCAGAAGGACACACAAAAGGTGTCTTCCTGTCTGACAAAGCACAACATTCCCCATCCCCTCCAGGTTCCCGTGGCTGAATAGCAGGAGCCAGGGACCTCAGCAAACAGGATTGGGAAGGAGGGTGGTGGAGCAGGAGAGTGGGGAGAAGGGGAAGGGTGGCAGGGGAGCAGTGCAGCTGGATGGTGGGCACCAGGAAAGGCAGCACAGCAGCTGCATGTTCCCATGCTGTTCCAGCCCTGGGCCACACACCTGAGCATGCCACAAGGCAGGAAATTGAAAAAGGCTCTGGCCAGGTCCCAGCTTTCAGGTGCACACAAACCAGGTGGAGGAAGTTGGGGAATTCACAAGGCAAGCAGGTAGACTGCCTGGGGCTTCCAGTGTGGTGCCATAAGCGGTGTCACACCAAACTAGCAGACCCAGCCAGCCAGGCTACCAGCCTGTGCCTCCCCTGCAAATAGCCAAAGAGAAGACAACAGAGTGAACTGAAGAAAAGGCAGAGAAGGCTGCTGCACTGTTCCCTATTCTCACCCCACAGCTCCTGCCAGGCTCCCAATCCTTCTCCTGGGGAGACAAAGCAGAAAGGACAACAGCCAAAACTGAGAAAGCCTGCTCTTATAGGAAAGGCAGAGTCCAAACTAAAAATGCAGCATTACTGGGCTGACAGTAATGGGGACAGAACTGAGGGGACAGGGTTTATTACTGGGCAAGGGATGAGGGGGCAGAGGTGGGGGGACAGATCCTGCACCAGGGGCCAAAAATCACCTTTTCCAGTACCTGTGGGAGAAAGGGCAACCCTAAATTGTCACATACTCACACCCTAGGAGGTGTGAGTTTCTTACTTGGCAAGGGGAACTCAAACATCAACTTGCTCCAGTCACCCTCCACCCCCTGCTTAATTACAAACAAACAAGAAAACAAAATTTCAAAGCACAGAATAAATTTTAGGTGCACAATATGGTGCTGGTCTGCAGATTTCATCGTTATAAATAAGGCCAGAATTGGCACTCTCAGCTGGGGGATGATCCCTGGGCCACTCATCCCCCAACTGACCTCACTGCATGGGGAGGAGGGGCGATGTCCAGCTGGACGGATGGACCCAGGCCCAGAGGGGGTCCCTGGCTGGATGGGGGCAGGAACCCCATCTCACACTTGCCACCCGGACCAGGGGAAAGCGCAGAAGGGCTGTGATCCCCAGCCTGCCCTGTCATATCATGCACAATGGGGTATGATCTGTATAACTTTGCTTTCACTCCTGCCATGTAATTGTGTGGTTTGATGAAAAATGTGCCATGCAAGCAAGGTTCCTTTCTGAATGCTCATAAACATGCTCTGCATTATTATGGTATCATGTTTCCTGCAGCATCACATGTATGTGTGTATAGATCAATAGATCTGAAACATCCGAGGTATTTCATATGGCTCTGGGTGGAGTCTCTCTCTCTCACAGCATGAAAGCTGATGAGATTGGATACATGACAAAAGATAATGTAAATAACAAAGAGAATCACCTAACAACAAGGAGAAGGGAACAAAGAATCTCACAGTCACACCTGGAAAAAGGCAGGGGATGGAAAGTTTGATAAGACACTTGGAAGTGTGAAAGAGCTTTTTTCTGGTCCAAGAAGTGTCATTAAAATCATGGGTGTTACAGCCTCTTACCAGGGTTGACTTTTGCTTAAGGTAATTGGTATGATGATCTGCAGTTGCAAAATGCTTACAGGGGCTAGTCTTTGCATTTGAAACTTTTACTTTAAGCCTGCATAAATAACAAGCATTAGTCCACTGTGGCTTTTTCAACACAGGCCAAAACTGAAGCACATAAAATAACTTGATTTTTAGAAGGTAAAAATAAGTTTCACTCATTATCTCCCAATAGAAATCTCAAATTTTAGGATTTTTTCCCCAGGCCCTGCTGTTTGCTCCCCTGCCAGCCTGGGAAGTGGGAGAGAGGGGACTCCATTTGAAACCCATCTCCCCTCAGATTTGGGGAGGGTGAAGATCCCTAAGAGGATCAAAGCTGAGGATGGGGGAGCTGTACGATGGCTTGAGGGTGGGGGACAGTTGATGGAGGTTGGGGGACTGAAGTGATCCCTGAATTAAAGGGGTTCAGTTGGGGACAGAACTGAGGGGATAGGGTTAATTACTGGGCAGGGGGTGAGGGGGGCAGAAGTGGGGGGACAGGCCCTGCACAAGGGGCCAAAATCACCTTCCAGTACCTATGGGAGAGAGGGCAACCCTATATTGTTACATACTCACATCCTGGGATGGGCAGGCAGAACTCAAACACAAGAAAGTAGTTTAAAAACACAACTCCATTTCCTCCAGTCACCCTCCACCCCCTGCTTAATTAACAACAAACAAGAAAACCACATTTCAAAGCACAGAATAAATTTTAGGCAGACCATATGGTCTGCAAAATTCATAAATAGGGTCATCATTGGCACTCCTGGCTGGGGGGGTGATCCCCAGGCCAACCACCCCTCAACTGACCTCACTGTGCAGGTGGGGGGGGAAGTGACCAGTCCCCACCTGCCACCCTGTAGGTGATCCCCAACCTACAACTTGCTGCTGCTCTGGCTGGTCACCAAGTCACCTACCCATGGGTCAGGGGCTGATCCTCAGCCTGCTCCCCAGACCCACCAGACTGACCTGAGGATTGATCCCCTGCTCCCAACACCCACACCTTCAGGTTCCCCCCTCCCCACACACACAGTACTTACTGGTGCTGTGTAGAAGAAGCTGGTCCTAAATAAAGGAGGATGGAGGGAAGTCAGCTGCAGTGCTGCATGGCTGAGCCGGTGCAGCAGGGGAAAGAGGATTTAAAGTTCCCTCATCTCTCCCTGCTATGTGACTGAGGCCTTGTACACACTACAAAGTTATTGCGCGATAAAGCCCTTTATCGCGCGATAACAAACAGAGCGTACACACACAACTTTCAGTTATTCCGCGTTAAGTCCCTTCTTTTTGCGCAAAATGTAAACCACCTAAACGAGCGTGGTTGCTGCTAACGCGGAATAGTTGTTGCGCGATGGCCCGTGTGTGTACGCTTCTCGCGCAATGTGAAAATTCCGGAAATGGCCCACAATTCAAATTCCCTCCCTTCTGCACTTCCGCCTGTACTCTATCGCCGTGACGTCATTTTTCCCGACCTCCTCTTCTGTCCCGCGAATTTTTGAATTCACCACTCTCCCTTCTGCCTCGCTGTTCAGTGCTGCTGCCTCTGTGTGCTTCGCTTGCAATGTCGTCGCGCCGCAGCAAACGAGCTCCAGCCTGGACAGCAGCAGAGGTGATGGACTTGATAGGCATCTGGGGAGAGTCCGCCGTGCAGTCACAGTTACGGGGCAGCCGGAGGAATTTTGACATTTTCGGTCAAATTTCAAAAGCCATGACCGAAAAGGGGTACGAGCGAGACACCCTGCAGTGCTGGGCAAAGGTGAAGGAGCTTAGGATAACATTTCACAGAGCCAGAGAGGCTAACCGGCGCTCTGGCTCCGCGCCAGCAACGTGCAGGTATTATAAGGAGCTGGAGGCGATCCTGGGCGGCGATCCCACAACCACCCCGAACTGCACGGTAGACACTTCGGAGACTGCACCCCAAACAGAGAAGGCAGCAGAAGGCGACGAGGCACTTGTGGACGAGGAATCAGAGGATGAAGACTACGAGGACGGAGAGAGCGGAGCCACCGACCTGGGGAGCCAGGAGTTATTTTCCACCCAGCCAGAAACAAGCTCCACTGATTCCTTCTCCACGCCTACCCAGGAATCATCAGAAGGCAGCTCTGGTAAGTCCCGTTCGCAGTGTTCTCTATTCTAGATGCTACAGCTCAGCGTATACATGGTTTTTATGCAAGGGGTTTTCGTTTTCTGTATCTTCAGTTCTGTACCTTACAGATGTGTAAAGGTGTTACTAGCATTACATAAAAAGGTCATCAATGTATGCCTCGATTTCCAAGTAGTCGTTCCCTTTCAAGTCACTGAACGCGTTATCCAAATATTTCCAGAGTCTTCTCTTGAAATTACATGGTAGAGCATTCCTTTGCCCTCCACCATTCAGGGACACTCTTCCTTTCATCCTCGCAAGCACTGCTGCGGGTACCATTGCTGCGCACAATCCTGCAGCGTAAGGTCCCGGCTTGAAGTCGGCAACATGAAGGAGATGCATTCTCGCTTGCAGAGGCACTCTAAGCAGTGTGAGATCTGCCTCCATTTCAGCCATCTCGGGCACGGGATCAGAACTAGCAGTGGCAATACTCAACTCTCCCTTGTACTAGCTCAGCAACCCGTCCCAAGCTTTGGGAAATTTGTTACCGCCCCCCCATAGGTCCCCACTTGTGTATTGAAGGAATGTGTGGGGAGAACAACATTATTTGCTCCTGACCATGGCGAGAACAATAGCGGCATTCTACATTTTTCATATCTGAACAGGAATGACCTTCGGTGGACAGTCTACAGCTGCAGCTGAGCGTCTGAGGAGGATAAGGCGGAGGCCTCGCAGGAGCAAGGAAGACGTCTTCCAGGAGCTCATGCAGTTCCATGAGGCTTCTGCGAGGGAGACAAGGCAATGGAGGAGGCAGTGTAGGCAGGACAGGAGACAGAGCAGTGCGAGGAGAGAGCAGCAGAAGGATGCCCTAATAGGCATCATGCAAGAGCAGACCAACCTCCTCAAGAGCATGGTCGGTCTGCTCCAGGCTCGCACCCCCCATCATCAGCCTCATATGCCTTTCAGTGCATCCACGCCACATTCCCCCCCCAGACAGTTTTTAGACCACCATGGACATCCATGGTGTAATGTTAACAGAACCCCTCCCCCAACGTATGTAGTTGAGTCCCGCACCTATACCCACCTTTAGTCCCTTCTCCCCTCAAACCCGAGTTTGGATAACTGTTAATCGAATAAAGTTGAAACCTTGTTAAACTTAATCAGACTTTCTTTATTTGTTTCAGTAATTTAACATTAACGGCTTTTGATTTAATGAATGATTAGATGGGAAAAAAACAAAAGTTTTAGAGCTAATTTTTTAACAGTCGAAAAATATAGAAAATGGTTACTAATTAAATTCAAAGGTACAATCTTAACCAACAGTACTAAAATGGGTTTTTAACGCATCCCTTATGCGAACTGCCCTTAGCTGCGCCCCCCGGATACCCCTCGTGTCTGGTTGCTGGTAGGCATTTTCCAGACGTTGTGCCTCAATGGTCCAAGAGTTCCTGAATCTCTCCCCCCGGCTTTCACATATATTGTGAAGAACACAGCAAGCAGAAATAACTATTGGGATCTTGTCCTCATGAAGATCTAGCCTGCCATACAGCGCTCTCCAGCGTGCTTTTAAACGGCCAAAGGCACACGCCACAACCATTCTACATCTACTTAACCGGTAATTGAAACGCTCCTTGTCAGGATCCAACTTCCCGGTGTACGGCTTCATGAGCCATGGCATCAGTGGGTAGGCGGGGTCCCCAAGTATCACCACTGGCATCTCTACACCGTCCACAATTATTTTCTCGTCTGGAAAAAAGGTGCCCGCATGTAGCCTTCTGAATAGTCCAGAGTTTCTAAAGATGCGTGCATCGTGCACCTTTCCAGACCAGCCAGCATTAATGTCCATAAAGCGACCACGGTGGTCCACCAGTGCCTGTAGAACCATCGAAAAGTAACCTTTCCTATTTATGTATTCAGAGGCAAGGTGGTCGGGAGCGAGAATAGGGATGTGAGTCCCATCTATTGCACCCCCACAGTTCGGGAAGCCCAACTCATTAAATCCTGCGATGATCTCCCTCACGTTTCCCGGGGTCACCATCCTCCTGAGCAGAATACGGTTGATGGCTCTGCATACTTGTGACAGTGCCACTCCAACGGTCGAGCGTCCAACCCCAAACTGGTTTGCGACCGAGCGGTAGCAGTCTGGAGTCGCCAGTTTCCAAAGTGCGATAGCCACACGCTTCTCCACGGTCATGGCGGGTCTCATCCTCGTGTCCTTGCATCGAAGGGCAGGGGCAAGCTCCTGGCATAGCTCCATAAATGTGGCTTTCCGCATTCTAAAGTTCTGTTGCCACTGATCATCATCCCACAGCTGAAGGACGATTCGTTCCCACCAGTCTGTGCTCGTCTGCCGGGACCAAACACGGCGGTTCAGGCTGTGTTGCTGGTCCGCGAAACTGATCAGAATGTCCGTTTTGTTTTCAATGCTGTCATTATCCGAGCCCGAGTCATCCGTGTCATGCTCTGAATCATAGCCAAAGGCAAACCGCAACAGAATCTGGGCCGTGTTCACAATGCTGAAGGCAGCATTCAAGATCACGGCTGAATCCATGGTGATTCAGAAAAAGCAGTGCCGAAAAGAAGGTTGCTTCAATTTGAAATTCGCGCTCGTTGCTATTGGCAACTGCTGGGTAGCGTCGGTAGCGGAATGCACCACGGGAGATGATACTGGGGACTCTGGGATAGGTACCCACAATCCCCTTCGCTTTACTGGAGGACTGCGATCAGAAGGGGGGGGGCTTTGTTCCGTTCGAGCAAGCATGGTGTGTACGCGATCTCGCGCAACAACAGCCACGGGAGAATTAATGCGGAAGAGGATTATTGCGCGTTAAAAATGGTAGTGTGTACATAGCCTGAGCTACATGCTGCAGCTGGCTTGGTTCCCAGCTTAGCTCCGCCTCCCCTGCAAACAGGCTGTCTGTACATGTGCCTGCTGGGGAAAATAGATTCGGGTCTCAGGCTATTCTACCTGGGGCCGACGCCCTGCGAGCCCAACGACAATGATGCCTCTGCTTAAATAGTGCTTTGAAGACTTCAGTAACTCAATGAGAGGTTAGGGGTCTATTACTGGAATAGGTAGGTGATATGCGGGAAGTCAGACTAGATGATCATGATGGTCTCTTCTGACTTTAAGTCTATGAGCTTGAGAATTCAGTCAGATGAGACTTGTCAGCTCACTTTTCAGTCTCCAATTGTTCCCCCTTGTCAGGGAGAATGAGGAGAGAAAAGAAGAGAGGGGTCAGGTCCTTAGTCTCCCAGTCACAGGCTGGAACCTTCCCTTTAGGCTTCTCTATCCCAGAAGCTACAGTCGGGCTGCCTTCCTGCAAACAGTTTCCCTGTCACCTCCCCCTGCTTGTCCTTTTAAGCAGGCCTTCTATTTGGAAGAAGCTTTGCAAGCCACTGAGGGGCAAGACCTTTTCCACCCAATATTGCTCCACAACTTCTCTAGCCTTTGTGTGTGAGGTCTGTAAATCCCATTACAAGAAGGCAGTATCTTTAGATAAATATGAACAACTTTTACCCATTTTTCAATGCACTGAGTTCAAACATAATTTTTTTCAAAACCAGGCATGCATTTCCTCATGTCATCTATTTTCTTGGCTCTAACTTCCAGTATTGTTTACATTTCTTATTCCGCGGTAGTTATGGCAGTGAAAGATCTGGTTTCAAACCTGTATCTGACTCTTTTCGCCTTTAAGATTCCAGGGCCATAGAGGAGAGATATCAGTGACCTGTAACATCAGTGCCATTGATTGAGATTTGAAATTGATTTCACAGTTCTTAACTGCAGCTGATTTATTCAGACTGTGGCCCTTCACACATCACTTAACAACATATGCAATGTCTTGTTTAAGTTTGAGCAGTGGCAGAAAAAAGCAGAGGTTAGATGCAGCAGCTTCTCAGGTAACAGTAACAGCCAGTGTATTATACCCCATATTATGAAACTAACCATCTGTCCTACACTCATACCGAGTTCTTTATTATCATATATTGTGTAAAATGAACTTTTACTGTTGATGTTTATGCAGTTTGCTTATAATTTCCAAAAAGAGGCTGTGAGCATTTGGTGAAGAAAATCCATGTTCATCTGATGGCATGTATCAACACTACACTTGCCGTAAGGGTCAAACTTAGAGGGAGGCATTAAAAGTGGCCAGACCAGGAGAGAGCAGATCTCTAGCTATCACTCAGTGACAGAAGCCTGACTGGAATCAGAGAGCTGAGTTAGAATGTTGAATGGTTCCAGAAGGATGCTACATTGCAACAGGGATTCCACAGCAGTTGGGAAGGAAAGCATCAGGAAGTTAATCTGCCCAGGATTCCCCAGGCTGGTGGCAGGACCAAAAGGGAGATTTTTGCTGAGTCAGGGACTGTCCTGCCAAGGGGGTGAGGAAAAAAGTGATCCTGCAGCAGAACTATCTGAGTGACAGAAATTGTTAAGCTCTTGAAGGAGCCTGTGGAAGAGGCTTACAAAGAGCAAAGCCAATATACTTTGAGCCTGGGAAGAGGCTGAGGCAAAGGATCATGACAGGGCAAGGTATCAAGTAGTCCAGGGAAGCAAAAGGGGTCCGTGTAGTCAGAACTTTATTGACTACTCAAGGGTCTCTGTACTGGAAACCAGTGGAAAGTGAGGGTCTGGGTTCTTCTACCAGCTAAAGTTACCATCTGGCTGGTATTTGAACAACCTGGCTATTGTTGCTGGGGGGGTTTAATGGAGTTGCCAGAAAAATATTTTTACATGTGTCTAAAGATTTGCATTATTATTACAATGCACTGGGATAGCTAATGATTAAAATTTTCAGAGAGGTAGCCATGTTAGTCTGTGTACAGCAAAAACAACGAGAATCCAGTGGCACCTTGTAGACTAATAGATTTCTTCGGGCATAGGCTTTCATGGGCTATAACCCACTCCGTCAGATGCATCTGACGAAGTGGGTTATAGCCCATGAAAGCTTATGCCCGAAAAAATCTGTTAGTCTATAAGTTGCCACAGGACCCTCATTGTTTTTGCTAAAAATTAAAAATTCTGTGTCCAGCTACAGATGCTGCAGTATTCCAACTTCCACAATTTGAGGGCTTGTCTTTATTGACAGCAGTGAATTCACTGTTGTCAGATTGATCTCCCTGATCAACTGATCAAATCTGTGAAGCTGATCCAGTAAAATCACACCAGCAAGGAGCATAGTGCTAGTCAGAGGGAAGGGGTTTCAGTCTACTGAAGACACCATGGTAACTAGACAGTAGACAATTGGAGGGAGATACTCAAGGTATTTTAAGTATTTTGTGTATTTCCCTTTAATTGTCATTGAAATCATGCCACAGTATAGATCGGGGCTGAATGATAGCAGATCAGAACTATTGAAAATACAGCAGCTGTCAGCCCACCAACATGCAAGCATGCTGCATGGGTGTGTGAGAGAGGGTTTGAATCACTATAAGTGGCTGTTGAAGGTGAGGGTGGCAGAGTTGCCTTGTGGTGGAGGAGTTAGTTTTTTGGTTTTTTTCGGGGGAAGGGAGGGGTAGCCGTGTAAGTCTGTATACAGCAAAAATAACAAGAGTCTGGTGGAACCTTAAAGACTAACAAATTTCTTCTGGCATAAGTTTTCGTGGGCTGCAGCCCTCTTCCAGAAAGCTTATTCCTGAAGAAATTTATTAGTCTTTAAGGTGCCACAGGACTCCTTTTTTTAGTTAGTTTGTTTGTTTGTTTTAATTTATTTCAAAAGTGGTAACCCTACTACCAAACCACCATAATGGTGGAGAAGAAACCCCTCTAGTGATTCCAGATTCAGACTGTGAGTCCGACATGAAGTGGAAGGATTATTAGTTATTGGATTATTGGTTTACCCTGAAAAGATGGGACTCTGTGTGACCCACCAGAGAACCACATTGGAGGAAGAAGTTAAACACCTCATGACTGGAATGGCTGTCAGCAGAAGGCACTAAAGAAGAGAAGCCTGCTATGCCACACTCCAATCATCAGGGAGTGTGCTGGTTGGTGAGTCATATGTTTACCAATCCCAAATCTAAAAAGTGGCCAAATCCTGTTCCCTCCACTGAAGGTGAGGAGGTCTTTGACAGTAGTTATCTGGTTGTGCTGCGCGGGGCAGTGTGAAGTATAGGCTGTGAAGTCCAGCTAGTATCATGCCACTGCATTTCATGGAGCTGTATTTAATGGTTCACCAATGCACTCTAGGTTTTAGCAGGGTCAAGGTAGGTAGAGCCATGGATATGTGGTGTTGCTAGCCATTCTCATCCTTCTTCCTCAAGCAGAGGACTGCAACACGTGCATGGGTCACAGTAGTTTGGAGAATCCAAGAAGATTTTTCACCATAAATACAAACCTCAAACTAATTTTCAGTGCATAATCTTCTTCTTTGAATATTTTTGCATCTAGGCTGATGAGGATGCATAAATTGCTGAGAAAAGAGCCACAACAGAAAATTAGTCGCACGTGCAAAGAAAAGAAAGACTAGGAATAGACTCCAAACAGAGATGACAGATGAAAATGTTATAATAGTACCAACTTGTGTACAATGTTTTGGTCAAGTTTCCAGTTTTAACTTCTGTTGTAACATTAGCTGTAGTGTTTTGTTGTTGTTTTTTAAATTGACAAGGAGGAAAAGTGCTTCCTGTGGTTTATTTCCCAATTTTATTTAGAAATTCAGAGGAAAGGGGAAAAGATAAATAAAGAGTTAAATATAGAAATGATCAGAGTGTTTTGGGTTCACAGAAAGTTCATAGCTGTAGGAAGTGGAAATTTTCAAATGCTAAGGTGACTGCACAGAAATCCGAATCTAATTCCAATCCCAAAGAGAAACTGTCTTAATTAAACAAACAGGACTGATCCTCAGCTAACACAAGCCAAGGCAGCAACATTGACCTAATTGGAGTTACATTGTTTTATACTACTACCTATCTGATCCATTGTACTCATCAGACATACACAGATGTTTGTTTTTGTTGTTCTGTAAAACACATTGAGGTCAGTGCAAAAGTTACAAAACCCACAAAGACAGAAAATGCACAAAGGCTAAAAATGTACTGCAATGCAAAGACATTGCACAAAACATTAAATGGGGATTAAATGGGGCAAGGTCTTTTTACAGAACCTGCTAAACTGATGTGAATGTACTCAAAGTTTGCAAGTTCTTCCTCCCAACACCTCACCAAAACCAAAGAAACAAACAAACAACTCAATCAAAACCTTGTGAGCAAGACGTGATGTTGAAGTGCTTGCATATGCTGGATACTGTTGCAAAGGAAATTCTAAGCACTCTTGGCTCATTTTAAATAATAATACATTGAATTTTATATTACATGGTTTCAAAGTGCTTTACAAATATTAATGAAATTAGCTTCAAAACATCCATTTGAGGAAAAGCTTTCTAGTTTTTGGGGGGAGAGGAGGAAGAAAGGGGACTGTTTCAATTCACAAACAGGAAAGCTGAGAAACAGATATGGCAATTGGTGTGTCTATTGTCACAACACCTCCCCATTCCCACAGATCATAATCCTCTTGAGAACAAGGAAAAGGTCTTGTTAATAACTACCTTTTGTCTTATATGCGTAGTTGACAGGTGTCTTAAAAACAATGTGGAGTCTGTTCACATCAGTATCCTTTGCAACCAATCACTTAAACATGAAAATGCTGTGATTGCTTTCCTCATCTGTATGCTTGCAGAATAATATAAGAAATGTTCACACCTTTATATATTTATGGTGAATCAGAAGTACAAAGTACAAACATAAAAGCAAGGGAAAATCATTGCTTACTTCATTAGATAGAATTTTCATCCTCAAAGCAGATATAAGCATCAATTAATCTTCATAAGATCTTTGTGAGATTGATACGATAAGTGTGAACATCATGTTAAGTATATTGAAACTGAAGCAGAGAAATTCATGTGTTGTGTGTGTGACATTGGTACATTGGTACCTTGGTACACTGATTACACATCCACCACATATGTATTTGCTCTTAGAAGTTATAATTGTTTTAGTCATACCAAAAATCAATTGATAGTCATAGCATGGTTTTGAAAATAGGTTTTACAGTACTGTTATGTCATTTCTACACTGAGTTGCAGGATGGGGAATCATGGATCTGATCCACCCAACTCTTACTTATTGGAGAAACACTTTCTCAATATAAGACATGTAATGGGGTAAGAGGAGAGGAGGAGAATACTTGACTTCAGAAGGTATTCACAGTATTGCCACCCAGAAGCATTCAAACTTTTGAGTCAGGTTCCTTAATGTTCATGTATCAGCAAGGACTTGAAAGAGCAAAAATCTAATATCTACAAGACCAATATTTTAACAAAAGATTTATCAAATTATATTTTTATTTCTATAACATAGGTGTACAGATTCCAAAGGGGTAGCCGTGTTAGTCTATTGTAGAAAGACAACAGAGTCCTGTGGCACTTTTAAAGACTAATATCTTCAAAAGCGTCTGACAAAGTGGGATTTTCTCCCACGAAAGGTCATGCGATAAATAATAAAAGAACTATCCAAGATTACAACAGGTGATTTGACCTCACCTTCCTCTATGTGCTGTTCCCCAGTGTTTGAATCCTAACACCTATTTTGAGTTGCTGTTACAGCCTGACCTTATCCTATGTCATACACTCCCCTGCATCTAATTTCTTCCCATTCTGTAAGTTTCCCATCTTCAAAGCATCTGACGAAGTGGGATTTTCTCCCATGAAAGCTCATGCGATAAATAAATCTGTTAGTCTTTAAAAGTGCCATAGGTGTACAGGGTAGGGTGCTTTACAGACCAATTAAGGTTGCAGGTCCCTGCCTCAAGGATCAAATGCTCTACATTAGGATTCTTATATTTGAAGACCAAAAGAGGCAATTACAATCATCTAGTTTGACCTCCTGGGTAACATAGGAAAAGAAACCTAACCCAAATATTTAGGATAAGTCAAATACAATCAAAATATATATGAAGAAAGCTAGTCACATTTTCCTGTGAAAATCTGTAAAGAAAATGAACAACTCTCATTATATTAGCCATTTTTACTTTTTTTTTTTTACATGTCATCTCAGGACAGGATTCAGTTATAATGTTTATTGACATCTTAAATGACTGCTTCTTGAAGCAACTTTTCCTGAAGCCCACAAGAGAAGAGGCAATAGTTGATTTAGTCCTAAATGGAGCACCAGATTTGGTCCAAGAGGTGAATATAGCTGAACAGCTAGGTGTTAGTAGATATAACATAATAAAAGTAAACATCCCTGGAGGTGATAACACCAGAGCAACTCACCATGGTAGTAGTTAATTTCAGAAAGGGGAACTACAAAAAAAAGAAGAGGAAGTTAGTTAAACAGAAATTAATTATACAGTACAATGCCAAAAATGAAACCTCTGCAACCTGTATGGAAACTTTTTAAAGACACTATAATAAAGGCTCAATTTAAATGTATACCCCAAATTAAAAAAAAACATAGGAAGAAGACCAAAGAAGTGCCACTGTGGCTAAACAACAAAGTATAAGAAGCAGTTAGAGTCAAAAGGCATCCTTTAAAAAATGGAAGTAAAATATTATCAAGGAAACTAGAAAGGAGCATAAACTCTGGCAAGTGTAGTATAAAAATATAATGACCAAAAAAAAACAATTAAAAACCAGGTAGTTGAAATTCTCAAAAAGTAACAGCATTTTTTTTTTTTTATTCCATCAGAAGCTGGAAGCTTGGAAGCAACCTGTGGGGCCAGTGGACAATAAAGATGCTAATGGAGCACGCATGGAAGATATGGCTATTGTGGAGAAAATAAACTAATTCTTTGCATCAATCTTCATGACTGAGAATATGAGGAAGATTCTCACATCTGAGAAATTCTTTTTAGGTGACAAATTTGAAGAGCTGTCCCAGATTTAGGTGTTATTAGTGGAGATTTTGGAACAAAATGGTAAATTAAATAGTAATAACTATGGGTGCGTCTACACTTACAAATTAAGTCAATTTAAGAAGGCTTAAGTCGACTTAATTTACTCCACGTCTACACTGGCCTTTCCTTAATTCAACTTAAGCTGCTCCTTAAGTCAAAGTAAGGAAAAGTTAGTTTGAATTAATAACACCTCCTTTTAATTCGAGCTAGCGCTTAAGTCAACTTTATTAAGTCGAATTAACCCAGTGGAGATGCTGAGTAGTGCCTAGGTGGACTTAAGATGTTAAGTCGACTTAATAAGGTCGAAAAGGGGCCACGTCTACACTTGAAAAGTTAAGTCGACTTTTGTTAATGTGACTTAATAAGGTCCACTTTAAGTCGACTTAAAGTCAACCTTAATGAGTCGACTTCATAAAGTCGACTTAACTTTTCAAGTGTAGACATAGTCTATAATAGGACCAGGTGGTATTCAACCAAGAGTTCTGAAGGAACTCAAATTTGAAATTTCAGTTTCTGTACAAAATAACTAGAGGATAGTTAATGTAACATCGTATTTTTTTTTTAAAGGCTCTGGAGGTGATCCTGGCAATTACAGACTGGTAAACCTACTTCAGTACCAGGAAAATTGGCTGAGAATATAGTAAAGAAAAGAAGAATCAGACACTTAGATGAACATAATTTGATGGGGAAGAATCAACATTGCTTTTGTTAAAGAAAAACATGCCTCACCAATCTATTAGAATTCTAAAGGGGTCAACAAGCATGTGGACAATGGTGGACCAGTGGATAGAGTATCTTAGATTTTCAGAAAGCTTTTAAGAAGGTCCCTACCAAAGGATCTTAAGCAAGTAAGCTGTCATAGGCTCCTCTTATGGATTAATAACTGGTTAAAAGATATGAAACAAAGGGTCAGTTTTCAGAATGGACAAAGATAAATAGCTGTGTCATTCAGGGATCTGTCCAGGGATCGGTTTTGGTCAACCTATTCATAAATGATCTAGAGAAATGTGGTAAACAGTGAAATGGCAAAATGTGTGTAAGATACAAACTTATTCTAGATAGTTGAGTCCAAAGCAGACTGAGAAGAGTTACAAAGTTATTTCATGAAATGGGGTGAGTGAGTAATAAAATGCCAGATGAAATTCAGTGTTGATAAACGCAAAGTAATGAACACTGGAAAACAAATACAGATAAAATGATAGGGTCTAAATTAGCTATCACTATTCAAGAAAGACACCTTAGAGTCATTGTGGATAGTTCTCTGAAAACATCCACTCAATGTGCTACAACAGTCAAAAAAGCTAACAGAATGTTGGGAATCATTAGGAAAGGGATATATAATAAGACAGAAAATATCATTTTACCTCTTTATAAATCCATGCTACATCCACATCTTAAATACTGTGTGTAGATCTGGTCATCCGATCTCAAAAAAGTTATCTTCGAATTGGAAAAGGTTCAGAAAAGGGCAACAAAAATTATTCAGGGTATCAAACAGCTTCCAGATGAAGAGAGAGTAATAAGACTTTTCAACTTACGAAAAAGACAACTAAGATGGGATATGATAGTGGTCAGGAGGAGGAATTAACTAAGGAAGTATTATATACTCTTCATAACCCAAAAACCAGGTATCACCAAAAGAAATTAATGGGCAGCAGGTTTAAAACAAATAAAAAGAAGTAATTTTTTTACACAACACAAAGTCAATCTGTGGAACTCTTTCCCAGAGGATGTTGTGAAGGTCAAGACTATAAAATGTTCGGGTTTTTTTGTTTTTTTTTAAATAAAAGTTCATGTAAGACAGGTCCATCAATGGCTGTTGGTCATCTGAAGAGTCCCTACCTTCTGTTCTTATGCTCTTATGATCACTGATCAGCATTGGTTTGGGGGAAATTAAGCTAAGTACACACATTTTCTAGAGGGGCAACCAGGTTAGTCTGTGAAAAGCAAAAAAAAAAAAAAAAAAAAAAAAGAGTCCCGTGGCATCTTAAGCTATGTCTACACTAGACGCTCTGTTAAGTCAACTTATCAACGTTGACTTAAAGTTGACTTTGTTAAGTCGACTTAGAGAGTCCACACTAAAAACTTAAGTTGATTGCCTATGTCCACATTGGTAGTTGCTAAGTCGACCAAAGAGTAGTGGATTGTGAGTAGCTGTCCCACATTACACAGGGGCCTAGAGGCCAATTAGGTTGACTTAAAGGCACTTCCCGTCCACACTGGCTTAAGTCGATTTAATAAGGTCAACTTAGGCGTTAAGTCAACCTTCAGAGCTGGAATTATTAAATTGACTTAAGGAAGCACTTAAGTCAATTTAAGGAAGTGCCCAGTGAGGATGCAGTATTCTGTAGGTTGACTAAGCATCGTTAAGTCGACTTAAAGTGCAACTGTAGACATACCCTTAAAGACTAACAAATTTCTTTGGGCATAAGCTTTCGTGGGCTCTAAATCACTTTGTCAGATGCATCTTATGAAGTGGGTTGGAGTCCACGAAAGCTTATGCCCAAAGAAATTTGTTAGCCTTTCAGGTGCCACAGGACTCTTCGTTGTTTTAATACACACAGTTGCTAATATTCATAGGAGATTAAATTTAATTCAGCAGGAACAGCATGGACAATATTCCATTTAAAAGGACAGTGATTATGCCTTGCTAATAAATTAAATTATTTTGACAGAAGCAGAAACATGAATTTAATGTTTTCTAAATTGACCGTTTTCATTCTGCAAAGCAAAGAAAAGTTACAATAAAGTTTTCACTCATGTAGATTTTGTTTCTTCTATTGTTTGGATGCATTTTTTTTTCTATTTTCACCACTTTATTTGGATTTTTCATGATAGGCAGTTCTAAAAACTATTTAATTCCATCTTCATATTGAAGCTTAAGAGAAAAGTAAAAGTGTTCCTTGGAACATCCAACTTTCAGCTTTGCATTTAGATGTTGAGTCCATGACAGATCTGGGTCACTAGAAGAATGATGACAGCTAAAAACAAGGCAGCTCCATTCCTCACATCTTTCATTCAGTGAAAAGAGTCTCATGTAACTTGTTTATTTTTATTCATATATAAGAAGGGGAGGCGAAAAATGATGGGGTAAGGGAGGATTTCCAAGTACTATAGCATTGATCATGATGTCTTATATAATATCAGCATTATATTGTCATAAATAATTCACAGTTCATTGTTTTGAATTATGATAACCTATATACATGAAATGTTGAACTTTGACTCCATTTCCTTTTAACAAAAGTATTCAGTAATGTGTATAGTAGAATGTAATGCTTAATTTAAGTAGCCACAAACTTGTAGAGATATATGAATATTTAAGCTAGTTAGAAATATTAGTTTTGGGGGGCGTTAAGTGCAGTTGTTTTTTGTTTTTTTTACAGAAGGCGCCATTTTGAATTTTCTACACTGACATATTGATATGATGTTATTCAAGTATCTGAGTGAAGGCTGATATGTCAACTCAGGAAATTAAAAACCGTGTCTGAACGTCATTGAAAAGTCTAGTTTAATCAACAGTTCTTCCAGGGTATTTTGATGAACTGCCTGGTCCGGGGATGGGAAATGGTATCTATAAGCAAAAGATCATTTCATCTCTAAGTCACTGGTTCAAATCTCGTGATAGAAATTTAAAATAATTGACTTTTTTAAAACTTGCATCATAGTGTCAGTAGAAGGACACAGAAACTAAAAACCTCTACTAAAAGCTGGAAATATCTTTAAAGTCAGTGTAAGGGGTATGATAAGTTTTCAGCTAGAACATTGGGAAGTTAATTGGCACACATTTGCATACTCAAGGGTGTAGATCAAATTCAGCCTTTGTTATGACTTCCGGGAAACTCCACAAAGAACCTTTGTAAACATCCACAGTGAAGTACCACCCTGAGAAGTAGGTTTGGTGTAAGGAAATTATGTCACTTAAGACACCTTTAAGTCTTATTTTCAAATCCAAAATTGGATTTAGAGCAGTGAACAGGTCTTGTACCTCTCTCCCTTCACAATAACTGTCTATCGAGCAGAAAGGTGTCAAGATTGACCCTTTATCATGAAGAGGAAATATGTACAGAAATGAGGTAACAAAACGTCCTATCACTGGCTATGTCTACACTTACTAAAATTAGTTCAAAATTAGTTAGTTTGAACTAACTAATTCAAACTAATTTTAGTTCGAATTAGCTTAATTCGAACTAGAAAAAATTAGTTCGAAATAAGCAAGTGCCATTCATGGCACTTGCTTAGTTTGAATTAGCAATCTCCATTGATTTCAATGGGCCGTTTAGTTCGAACTAAGAAATTAGTTTGAATTAACATGGCCACATTGGTTAATTCGAACTAGTTAGTTTGAATTAACCCTTACTTCTAATACCCTATTCGAAGTTATTAGTTCGAATTAAGGAAGCCCTTAATTCGAACTAATTAAAGCCTAGTGTAGCCATGGCTTTAGTTAGTTCAAATTAAGCTTCCTTAATTCGAACTAACTTGCCAGGGTGGACATAGTCTCTCTGTGTAACTACAGCATACAACTGCCCTATCCTGGGTTTCTTTGTTTTTGCTCCAGCAGGAAGTGTTCCACATAAAAACAAAGATTGCATCTTGAGTATACAGGAAGTGTAGCACATCTACACTTCCTACAGAACTTACTGTATAGCACTTCTTCCCATTTAAAAATTTTCTGGTGTAATTAAAACACTATTAAATTAGATGTCACAAACATGACAATGGACATAACTCTTCAGGTTGCTTCAAAACTCTGTTAATATTATGTCTGTAATAGACCATTCAGTCTGACAGTCAATAATAGGATCAAATGGTGAATTATTTTCACCTGGTATGTCTGGTCTTATTTCATTCTCAGCCAAGTTGTCAAGCATTTTGAGTAGACATTTACATTTCCTTTATAAGATTTTTTGCCTTCACCTGTGATCACTGAATATAAGCAAGGTGTCTTGTCTCTTTGATCACTATAACTTTAACTGCCTAGAGCCCATCTTGCCAAATTTTCACAGTCTGTTTTTTAATTGTGGAAGAGGTATTGCACCTTTACTATAATATTTAGTCTAACTGTACATTCTCCATTTCCCCCTCACTCTCAGGCTATGCCTACATTTGTAAAGTTGTCGACTGCTAAGTCAACGTAACAAGGTTGACTTTAAGTCAACTTAAAGTCGACCTTGTTAAGTGAACTTAACAGTAGACATAGCCATCAACACTGGCTTTAAGTCGACTTAAGAAGTTGGCTTAAGTCGACCTTCAGAGGTGGTGTTATTAAGTCAACTTAAGATGTTATTAAGTGGATTTAAGGAAACGCTTAAGTCTACTTAATAAAAGCCCAGTGTGGACGCGGCTTTGTATAGGTTGACTTAAGCATCCTCAAGTCGACCTATGTTGCCAGTGTAGATGAACCCTCACAGATTTCTTAATCATCCTTCTTCCCTCCCCCCCAAATTTGTTAACTGAATATTTATTTGTCTGTTGTAAAATAATTCCACTGGTGATTTTACAATGCAGCAGTGTATCTCCATTTATTGAATTTTGGAGCAAGTTCTTCATCATTCATATTCCACATATAGTTAATCTATTGGGTAGAGGATATGTGGAATTAAATGTCTCATGATGAAAATTGTATAGCGAAGTCCAAGAATTCCTTATTCTAGAGCTGTGGTCAGTTACAAGTTATTACTTCTCTTGGAGTTCTAGACAATATAAATACAGATTTAATATGCCTGACAATTGTTGCTGCTGTGGCATCTTCAAGTATGATGGCTTCTGGTATATTGGTAAAGTAGTCCATTGTAACCATGTGATCACGTCTTCCAAAGTTGAATATGTGAGCTCCAACTTTGTCCTATGGAAAAGTAAATTGTAAGCGCAATATCATGCACTATTTCTGCTGAAATGTCTTCTCACGTGTTCTATATCTGCTCATCATTTCTTCAATGTCACTATTCAGCGGAGGACAGACTGCAACTTTTCTAGCTCCTCTTTTTCATTTGGAATTTGCAGGTGTCTTTTGTATGTTTTGTCAAATATTTTCCTTATCACTGTGTTAACCATGACCTGTGTACTCTTCACTAACACTCCTGTGATCAATTATTGAAAGCTTATTTTAATAGTGGAAATATCCAGGTGCGAAGAATTGATGGGGGGTTTTTTTGCCCCTTTTTTGCTTATCATTTGCACCATTGCTTTCTGCATTTCATTTTTAGCTATTTCTGTCCTCAAATCATCCCATATGCTTGGATACACATGCCACTATTTTGTTTACGTCTGTTTATGCTTGTTCCAGAGCATCAGGGTGAATTTTTAGATGGAATACAGGTTCTAGAGACAGTGGCCTGGTCTACACTCAGGGCTTAGGTTGATGTAATGCTTCTTACTTCAGCCTTCTACAGCCTGTGTAAACACTGAGGCGCCTGCAAGGTTTAAATAAGTGCTGTTAAAAGTCGACCTTATAACTCCACCCCGTAAGAGGCGTAGCCTTTAAGGCAAATTTAGTAATTCGCCTTAAAGGCAATGTGGACAGTCTCCACTACCCCAGAGACTCGCTGAGGCTCCCCTGCCAACTGGTAGCCCCAGCCAAGGCTGTCAGTGGCCCCAGGAACCCTGCAGCCAGCTCCCCTGCTGGCTTCTCAGACCCATACCCCACAGCCAGGCCTATCCAGCTCTGCACACTGGGCTGGGCAGCCCCCCACGCTGCTGCTGGCTCGGCAGCTTTCTGCTGGGGCTTGTATATACTAGGGTACAAGTAAATGCAAATAACAGAAAACTGAAAAAGAGAGATATAGGGAGAACATAAAGGGAGAAGAGTCAAAAGTGCCTATGAAAGGCAATGATGGAGGAACAATTCCATTGATGATGGAGTACAACCTGACACTGCATTACAAAGGGAAAATGATGAAACTTTGTGCTGGTACACAGAGGCAAGCAGTCAGTGTTGTGCTTACACATGTAGGTGCCTGATCTTGTTAAGAGAATGTATATAACAGAGACACACAAAGACAATTTAGAATCAGTTATGAAGGTAGAAAAAGGGTGCACCCCAAAATATTCAAGATACATTTGAGAGGAGATTTAGAATTTGTGTATAGATACTACACACAGTTCCACAGGTCTTAAGACAGAGGTTGGAAGAACATTGCAAATGGTATTTCACCAGATGCTAAAGGGTCTAGCAGGCATGAAAAGTGTACATTAGTGGCATAACTTGGTACTCCACTGCAATTGAAATCAGGAATGACTGAGGAGAGTACTAGAAATTGAGAGAGCTAATAACTTTAAAGTGAATAAAGCCAATTTTCAATTTCAAACCCCTGAAATAACTCCAGAAGTATTTCACCATACAATGAACCAGATGCTAAAGGGTCTAGCAACTTTTGGAAATAGAGAAGTATGATATGATCTTAGAGTTTCAAATTGGATGTCACTTAGTAATGGCAGACATTGGCCCTCTCTACATTGGGGGCGCCATTTAAAGTCAATGTTAACACATCAACATAATAAAACCAGAGGATAATGTCCACAGGACAATCTTGCTCCAGCTCCTTTGGTTGCCAGTGTAGGCATTGGCCGTCCTGAGCTGCTGCTGGCCCGGGTGTTAAGAGGGTGACCAGATGTCCCAATTTTATAGAGATGGTCCCATTATTAGGGACTTTTTCTTATATAGGCACCTATTACCTTTTACTCTCCTGTCCTGATTTTTTATGCTTGCTATGTGGTAACCTATGTGGATATTTCAATTAACCAGTCTTAAGTTTTCAGCCTCCTATATTGCTGTGCTTAAGAAAGTGTTGTTTCTCTTCACTTGAGAAATCTCTTTCTACACTTCATATATGAACTTTCCTGCTTTTATGCACATTATAGAATATAGCAGTGTTTTATAGAGCTTCTGTATATTTGCTGAATGCTGGGCATTCCTTATACTCTTGCTACCACATCACTGGCATTCTTTCCTGTTTTCATGTTTCTGTCCTTGGCCAGTTTAATTTCTGTATAATTTTCCTCTACTGATTTATTTATAGTACTTCCAGACATGTGTTCTGTGCCTTTTCCTAGGCTTTTAATTTGAGTTTCTATTTGTTCTACTGCTTGGCATATACGTACAGTGTCAGATCCAACTTCCTTAGTAATTGTTCATTTACTTTTTTATTGCTACACTACAGGACAATCTGGTCTTTAAGAATAGAATCTTTTAACATTCATTATCACAGGATTGACTTTTTAGTTTAAGTCTGTAACAAACTTCTTTATTGTTTCCTCTTCATTCTGATGCTCATTTTGAACATATAGTTCTCATATACAGATCAAACTGCTGACAAACCATTTCCAGGAATCATCAGCATTCCCCATATTTTCAGAAGTAGTGGGGAGTTATTTGCAGTTTAAGGCTCTGCAGCAACCAACCACTTCAATGTAGTCCAGCATGCTGTTGCTTCCTGGGATCATTTACTAATGATCAGGGATCATAGGCTATGTCTACACTGGCAAGTTAGTTCGAATTAAGGAGGCTTAATTCGAGCTAACTAAAGCCATGACTACACTAGGCTTTAGTTAGTTCGAATTAAGGGCTTCCTTAAATGGAACTAATAAGTTCGAATAGGGTATTTGAACTAAAGGGTTAATTTGAACTAACTAGCTTGAATTAACCAATGTGGCCATGTTAATTCGAACTAATTTCTTAGTTCGAACTAACCGGCCATTGAAATGAATGGGGATCGCTAATTCGAACTAAGTAAGTGCCATGAATGGCATTTGCTTAGTTCGAACTTACTTTTTCTAGTTCGAATTAAGCTAATTCGAACTGATTAAAATTAGTTTGAATTAGTTAGTTCAAACTAACTAATTCGAACTAATTTTAGTAAGTGTAGATATAGCCATAGTGTTCTGTAACACTCCCTCCTACGCCCCCAAATTAAAATGAAACTCTGAACTTTAGTTTTCTTGGACACATGCTGTCTAGGTATCAGCTGAACACAACATTTTATTGATATGCAATAGAACCCTGTTTATCGGAGCCTCCATTATCCAGCTCTCCATATTACCTGAGACCACACTGCCTGAAGGCTGATAGCCCAAATCACCAGCATTTTATGTTGTTTTCCCTGCCTATGCTTCAAAGAAAACATTTGCAGGGTCAGAATCCATCCAGGGAGTGAGCCTTGATTTGGATTATCTAATCATCTAATTTAGTCATTGATAAACTTATAACAACTGCAGGTAGTAACCCACGGTTTTAAAGGATAGTTGTTTCTTCTAAATTTGCTTCTGGAATCTAGTAACCTGGTGAAACTTCAATAAAGCAAAGTCACCTTAAGCAATGAATATTCCAGCAGGAGGAGTGGGTATTTTGGTGTTCCCCCAAACAGCCCTGAATGAGGATGGCTCCTCCCAGAAGGTAGGAAGGACCCGTCTCAAGCGGTGACTCTCTGAGGATGTTCAGAGGAGGGTGTGTGCTTTCTATACATGGTTTTAGGGAGAAAGTAGAATGATCTGGTAACAGCAGCCACAGCAGCAGGAGAGCAGCTGCCTCTGTACCTCCTTTCAGTAATGAATAAATGAATCAGTTGTGTACGGAGCTCTTGCTTATGTCATTATTCCAGGAACTTAGCCTGCATCTGGTAAATCATAGAAAATGTATCATGTAATGGCTTAGGGGGAAAACTGAGATATGGATCATGCAAACCTGTTCAAATGAAGTAATTCTTTTCAAGAGTGTAAAATATTGTGGTTTTTCATTTTTGAAAATGTTCCTATAGCATTTACTGGGAATCCTGAGACCAAACAGCGAAGGAAGTATCTAACAGAAAAGTGTTGCAGACACTTTCACAACAGTGAAAACTAAACAACGTTACTATGAAATTCAAATTGCTATGGGATAAATTATGTGAATGCGTTAGTGGTGTACTTAGAAGAGGCCCAGAACCCCACTTTATAGACACCATCCTACCTACTATGAAACATGATCAGTTCTCACTTCACATCAAATATCACCAGCCACATTTGCAAGTGGCGGGGGGAGGGGAGGAAGGAAACCTCAAAAGCACACCAAAAGTATTTGCTAACTTTAAACTTTGAATTTTAACACATCCTTAGAGAATATGTGATTGGGGCGCCTGTCCTATATTTGGTGAGAGAGTTCTGACATAGGAGTACAATTAAGATACTTTTTGGGGCATTAATTTTATTGCACACGTGCTCAGTTTAAATCCTTGGATCTGAGTAAAGATGAATGTGTAGTCAAAGGAACTGTTTTTACAAATTCTCCAATTTGATTTAATTGTGAACACTCATTAACTTTGTAACATAAAGAGTGAGTTGGGAAATGTAAGCACTAGAGTGTCTGAAATGTTTTTGAAGGAATGCTTTTCCATCCAAGAATGCCAAACCTAGAGCATAAAAAGTTTCTGCAACAATGTGTTGATTTTACCAAGTGTCAGTGGAAACCAAGCTATTTGGCTGAAATGCCTGTCTACCTCCTTTCATGACAGCCTGGGAAACCTGAGCTCTGCAAGCAACTGCCTGCTGAGAATACTCAACTCTCCAAGGAGCTGGAGAGTCACGCAGCCTTGAGAGGGAGCTTTCTGTGCAGCTGGGAGCAAGCTGGAAAAAAAAATGATTTAATTTCTCCCAAAATGGAATTCTTCTGAATTTTTCTGATCAAGACAAAACAATTATTTTATTTTTAACTTTTTGTCCTAAGTGAAGACAGCTTTTCTTTTCCTGAAAAATTTCAATTTTTCACAGGAGAAAAATTACAGTTGCTGGCCCTCCTTATTGATCACTTGTCTTCAGATGCATATTTTACTTTCAGGTTTTTAAAGACTTCTTTCAGAGGAGCTCAACCTGCTTTACAACCATCAGATTAGTCTCTTAACATCCCCAAAGGGTGGATATTTTCCTATTTTTCTGTGAGGAAACAGACAAAGAGAATAATGACTATCTATATATTCTCCACTTTTGAATGACTTAATTTTGGGCTGTTCACCCAGTACCTGACTTTAGGTACTAAAATTCCAAAGGGGTAGCCATGTTAGTCTATTGTAGAAAGACAACAGAGTCCTGTGGCACTTTTAAAGACTAACAGATTTATTTATCGCATGAGCTTTCGTGGGAGAAGATCCCACTTCGTCAGACGCTTTGAAGAAAG
>ML685779.1:7354251-7422139 GCA_007922175.1 Pelusios castaneus
ACTTAGTGGGATTTTCTCCCACGAAAGCTCATGCGATTAATAAATCTGTTAGTCTTTAAAAGTGCCACAAGACTCTGTTGTCTTTCTACAATAGACTAACACGGCTACCCCTTTGGAATTTGACTACATTTTACAATGTGGCAGTGAGTGAAATCCTGGCCCTCAATGAAGTGAAATGGGAGTTTTGTCATTGATTGAGGGGATGGAGGAAAGGATTTTAACTAGTGTGGTTTCATCTACAATTTTAGGACGTGTCCATTAACTAATATATCTGACATCCTATCTTAAATCTTAATCTAGACAAGGCATGAGTATAATCTGCCTACTTTCTTAATGGGGAAGAGGAGGAGTAAGAGGAACTTTGTGTGTTCTTCACTTCTCCTATGCTCATGTACAAAACAGGTTAAGATTTCACTCTGTAGATTTTTTTAATTACATTTTGTTGTCAATATTGGAACATGTACATTTGGAACAAAGCTGTGCCATTATCTATAGGGTGTGATTATCCATTAAGTGATGTTAAGTTTCTTATTCACAAAGTGTGATAATTAGAGACTAATCATACTGGAATTATGAATGCTAATTGCAATTAAGGAGGTGTAAATAAAGTAAGGTGTAATATGGTACCTCTCTAAGGAAGGAAATGAGCATTGTACACATTATATATTTTAGTTTGAGATTTGCTGACATTCACATATCAAAGACACAGTCAGTTTCATACTGACCTTTCATATTATGCCAAAATTTGTCATTGTAAAAATCAGGCTTTATTAAGTTTACAATGGAAGGCTTTGATTACACAAACATTTAGGCAATGGCATCTGAACATATGAGTAGTTCCACTGACTTACTTGCATACATTTTTGCAGCATTGGATACTAATTTTACATCTACAGTAAGAAATGTAAAAATAACTGACAAAAATATATAAGGAGTCCTATGGCATTTTTAAAGACTAACATTTATTTATCACATAAGTTCCCATGGATATAACCCCACTTCATCAGATGCATGAAATGGAAACTGCAGGTTGTTAGGTATATATATACACATGCAGAGAAGGGTGAGTCACACTTCAATTCAAATAGCTCCAGAGGGGTAATCTGTTAGTCTATTTCAGCAAATCAAACAAGTTGTTTTGATTCAAACAGTGTGGATGTGGGCTTTTAAGAACAATAGATGAAAAGGTGAGAGGAGTAATTACCTTCTATCATGAGTTAGTCATTCTATTTTCTTATTCACACCCAATCTAATAGTGTCAAGCTTGCATATGAATTTCAGCTCTGCAGTTTCAGGTTGAAGCCTGGTTTTGAAGTTTTTTTGTTGTTGTTGAAGTACTGTAACTTTCATGTCTGTTACAGAATGTCCAGGAAGAATGAAGTACTCCCCTATTGTTTTTTTAATGCTACCATTTTTGATGTTTGATTTATGTCCATTTATATTTTCACGCAGAGACAGTCCAGTTTGAGCAATGTATAAGACAGAGGGGCATTGCTGGCACAAGCTTTACCTGATGTGAGCAAACAATGTCATCATTTATGTTCCCAAAGAGTAGTACATGTTAATTAAATTTGATTTTTGTAGTAACCTTTATCTTTAAAGAACAAAGTAGTGGCACATCTTAGTTCTACCCAGTGCCTTATGTCTCATTACTACAATTAAGCTCCTGGTCATGCAAATACATTCATACTTAACTTTACACATTAAGGGAGTCCCATTGACTTTAATGGGTAAGTGCACATTCTAAAAGTCAAGCAACTGTGAGTTTGCAGGATCAGGGCCCTAGACTGCTGTTACTGGAGTTGTTGACCTTCTAATCTTAACGTAGGAGCCAGTGCTTTTACCATTGATGGACCATGAGTCTGAAATTGCCCTTTCCCTCTTTGTATGCCACAGCACCCCAAAGTTTTCATCTGGCTGAGATTCAAGACCTTTCATTTCATATATACGGTGGTAGTGGGGTGATTCTTTGCTAGCTATTTGAAGTTTGTAAATATTTGGCTCTTGTTTATTTAGTTTGAGCTTCTTCTATTTAGTCATTCAGAAACCTTCAGACATATAAATGACATTGATTTTTCTAAAAATACAGCCATCAATAGTAGGGAGTTCGGGCATTTATTAGTTCCAACAGCAGTAAGTACAGCTTTAACATCAAGATAAAAAAAGTTAGGTGCCCAATCTGGCAAATCCATATCTCCATATGAATACTCATTATGTGCAATGGAATTCCTCACATGTGTAAAACTAAACCAATGAGTAATGTTTTCTGGGACTAAATCTTGTGTTTATATATATATTAAGAAATAGACAAAGTGCTTGTCTAATAATTTTCTGCAGAGGCCATTCTAAGATGTGTCCTGTTATGCATAATTAAAAGTGCAGCTGCAAAATACAAGCAGTGCTTTCAGGTGAGTATTCCCAGGTACACCCCAGCAAGTATCTGGAGTGTTGCTTCATCTTTGCATAATTTTTTTCTTAATTACTTTTGACAGGTCCCAAAACAGGTAGTAGCTCTAAAAAGGATCTATTTATCATGCAGAATAATTATTGCTTTCACTTCTGAAACTGTCTTGAGACTTAAATTAAATCTTTTCCAATACCAGTGAGTGATGACACATTCAAATTATAAATGAAAAAAATGCATTTTATTATTTTGATTTGCTAAAATTCTATCAAACTATGATTAAAGTAATAATGCTGATCCTAATACATGTGTCATTCTTCTTTAGGTGTCTGATTATACTATATGAAACTGTAATTTTTAATTCTTCCATGGCTGTGTATGTCTGGAAAAGGTGTGGGGGATGAGAGGCTTATGACATTGTTTGATTCTTTTCACTCTAGAAAGTAAATCTGATCTCTTTTCTTTTTTTTTTAAAATTGGTGGATAGACGAAGGGGACAAAATGGCATGGGTCCCGTCTCTCCCCCCTCCCCCCCACTTTTTTTCAAGTATATCAGGAATTTCAGATTTATCTTCTTGTTTGTTTGTTTTCAGGAAAGGTGTATAATTTACTATTAAATCCCCTAAACTAGATACAAAAATCTGTTAAAAACTTAATATTTTCTTTTAAATTTTAGATGACTCTAGCACAAAGGACCTAACTTCTCACTAAAAGAAATGCTTTTTCATTCCCCAACCAATGCTACATCTGTGACTCATCTCCAACTATTCCTGGCTTACACTTCACTATGGGATTCATTGGCTGAGGGCCAGCAGTTTTAACTGAAGAAGTAGAGGGGCTTTCTAACATAAAGAAATTTTCTCCCATGCATGTGACTTAAATTGGGGTTAAATTAAAAACAGACAAACAATCAAAAAAAACCCAAACCCCAAAACTGAATTAAAAAACACATTTCAATTGACCAGGTTTTATTTTAATTCTGTCATAAACCTATGTGTTCTCTAGTTGTCCATACAATCTTCTGAGTAGACAAGACCTGAATATCTTTAATAATAATAAAAAGCTATGATTGGGCAGTGATAATGGTAATGGTAGTGATGGCTAGAGCTCTTGCTACCCCTATTGTGTGATGTGGCCCATGAAGATTTTAGGAGATCTGGTATATAAGGATGTCAGAGAAAAAGTCTGATTGAAGAAAAAGTCCTGTGAAGAAGTCAAGTTCTGAAAGAAATCATATTACATTTCTTTAAAGGACAGGCATCTTAAAGTGGGTGTGACAAGACTACTCTCAGCCAATTGAAATGAGTTTTAGGTAGGGAAATAATACATATCCTGCCTCCTTCCTCATAGGAGGGAGACAGCAGCTGTAGAAGGATGCCTGCTGAAATTTCTAGTGACTTACTGAGAGTGTAAGGGCCCAGTTGAAGGAGAAGCTGTACCTCAGAGGAAAAGGTAAGCCTGGGTTCTCCAAGCACTCCCTCAGATCAAGAAAGGGAAGTGCAAGCTTTGAAACTGAAAGAAACCCAAAACAATGAGCCTTAGATGAGCATCAAGGCCCTGACACAGAGGCCACTAGACTTTGGATTGTCCTGGTTTTAGACTTTTCTGTTATCTGCAGAAAGGTACTTGCCTGAGAGGTGACCAGCCCACAGACTATTGTGGGAGCAGGAGAACAGACAAAGGAGCACTGGAATGGAACTCCAGGAATACCACATCTGGACACAAAGGGGTGCTCTGACCCTGAGTGCACTCAATGGCACACTGCTCTCTGTACAACATAAAGAAGAAAAAAGTGTTTCAATCCTGTTTTACAGGTCCTCTGCAAAGAACCTTTACATTATTAGTAGAAAATCAGTATAATTTCATATTTTTAACTAAAATTGATTCATATGTGCCAAAGGCATGTCTGTTTGAGGATTTTATCAGTGTCAATATGTTTGTATCTTTGCAATGCCCAGTAAGGTGAGGAAATAATATTCCAATTTTATCGATGTGGGCAACAGAACAGGATAGGTAAGAGAAATTTCCAAAGTCACACAGAAAGTCTAGGGCTGAGACAAAACACTTCTGTCTCAGTCCAGTGCCTTGTCCACTAGACTACTTTGCCTTAGCTGTCATTTGGCAACCATTCAACAAATATACTTGGAGCTACAAAACTGTGATGTTGTGTTTAAACCTCATATCAAGGTTATCAAAATGTTCTGAGATTGTGCAACCCCATTGTGCCAGCAAAACACATCGGGCCTATAGAGAAGAAGTAAAAGTCCACACCAGCTGAAGGCAGATCTGAGAAGAGAGCACAGCAGGGAAGGTGGGACTGATACCGGATGATTATTTTGGAACTGTTACCAGGTCCAACATTCCCCTAGTGCAGAAGTTCTGAAACTGTGGTCCTTTACCATCAGTGGTCTGCACGCTCAATTCAGCTGGTCTGACAAAAGGTTGCGGAGCAAGCGGCAAATAAAGCCAAAAAGGGGCCACGTCAATACTTGAAAAGTTGTTGACTTAATAAGGTCAACTTTAAGTCGACTTAAAGTTGACCTTATTAAGTTGTCTTTATAAAGTCGACTTAACTTTTCAAGTGTAGACATAGCCGAAATGAGGACACATCTTTGGGAATAGCACCTAGCAGAGCCTCATAGCTATACACATTTCAACAAACATATTTCTATAACAATAATACTCAGTTTGTCAAAAGCATTCCAGAAATATCTTATATGACACACTTTGCATTAAAGAATACACAGTTATACCATAAGAGTGAACATGAGGATGCAGTGTGTCACACCAAGACTCATCTGTAGGTTCTAAACAGCTCACTAGAGGCTCCTTGAAAAAAAGGAAGGCATGCTACAGGCATGTGGTGTTTTGTTTCCTTTTGGATCCTTGATAGCTGGGGACCTGAGTCCTCCACAATCAAACCTGTGAAATACTCAATGATTATAAATAATTAATATATCTAAACCATACATCCAAATCTCAATAAAATTTGGTGATTATGAAGAGAGATCCAGAGTTCATTTTATAGTTTGTTTTCTTGTAGAATGTGCTCAGTTAAAAGTCTGAGATGGCATGCATGTTATTCAATACAACTGACTTTTCCAAAACATTTAAAATAAACCCCTCACTCATCCAATAAACAGTGAGAAAAGAGTATTGCATTTTAGTGCTAAGGGCCCTTGACTGAGAGCAAGCAACAGCTTAATCTCCTGGGCTATGTTTACACTGGCAATTGAACTCGATTTAAGGAGGTTTAAGTCAACTTAAATTGAGCCACGTCCACACTAGGCTTTTATTAAGTCAACTTAAGAAATTCCTTAAGTCGACTTAATGAAAGCTTATGTCAACTTTATAACTACCACTCCTTAGGTCGACTTAACCCTTATGTTGACTCCTTAAGTCGACTTAAGGACAGTGTGGACATGTAGTAACCCTTAAGTCGACTTTATTAAGTCAACTTAAGGGTGGTTAGGTCAATTTAACAAAGTGGACTAAGTCGACTTAAAGTTAAGTCAACTTAGTCCACTTTGTTAAGTCAACTTAACAAAGTCGACCTAACTTTTTCTAGTGTAGGCATAGCTGTGATGTTTAAATATAAAAGCACTTAATAGGGTAGTAAATTATTTTATGGCAGCAATCAAAAGCCTGACCTCAAGCATATTCACCTATCTGTGCTTGGGAAAGACCCTAAAAATTTCCTGAGAAATGAGTTATTAGACTAGTAGATGGTATTTATAAAGGGCTAGATTCTGATAGTACCTTCACAGTAGTTCCACTGAAGTCAATGGGACCACTTATATAGTGGTACTTAGACCAGGTCCACATTAGGAAATTAGGTCAGTATAATATCACTCTGGGATGTGGTGAAAAATCCACACCCATGAGTGAGCCAGTCAGGGGCATGTACAAGGGAGACAAGCAGGAGTATGGTCTCCCCAATAATCAACAGGGGCACAGAACTCCTCCAGCGCCTTTGCCATAAAGGGAGAGTGAATACTTGCAGCCCCAGGGCAGGAGCACCATTTCAGGAGTACAGAAGAAAGTATTTCTCCTCTCCCCACCCCCTTGAGCTTCACACCAAGGGTTTGCTCACAGTTCCCACCCACGCCCAGGCAGTGTTCTTAGCTGTGGCACTGGGCATTCAGATTCCCTCCTTCAGAGTGTTCTCCAGAGCTCATCCACCCCACTCACTTCTGTGCCTCCACTAATCAACAGCTGAGACAACATGGAGTGACAATGAATCTAAACAATAATAGCAGGGCTCTGAGCAGAGCCTCTGAAGATGAGGTGGGCAAGGAAGGGGCTCAATCAAGGGGAGAGCACAGGGTCCCCCATGATAGCAGTGGTTAGGAGGGAGAATTGCAGGGGCCACCAAGGTAAGAGTGAGCTTCTTTGGCCTTAGAGTCATGGCAAATGCACAGAATATGCCTCTACAAAAGGGGTCAAACTTTCTTTCTTATGCATGCCCTTGGCTGCAATTAAATCAACCTAAGCACTGGTGTAAACAGCACTAAGTTAACAGAAAAATACCCCCATTAACATAACTGTTTCCTCTCAGGGAGGTGGAGTACACAGAGGGGAGAGGCCCTCCTTCTGGCATAGGTAGAGGCCTCACTCAAGTGCTACAGTGGTGCTACTGCAATATTTTAAGTGTACACCTGCTTACTCAAGCTGACTAGCTCAGCAGTCTCAATCTAGGCCTAATTCTTTATAGTACTTTCCATACTAAGGTCTCAGAGTGCTTTACAAATGTTAACTAAGTCTCATCACACACCCAATATTTAACCATTCTTGTGCAGTTAAGGAAAATAGGAAAATGAAACAAAGAGGAATTTTATTTCGGGGAATACTAGCATTTACCATTCATGTAAGCATGTGGGCTAACGGGAGGAAGAGGGATGTTCACAATATTGCTGAACTGTGATCATGTATCCTCCATTAAGATTAAGGTAGGCTTATCCTACTAAATTAAGGTGCACCTGTGTCCTACCTATCAATCCCCCTGAATTCCCGGTCTTACCAAATGCTATGTTGTACTGTATGTTATTATAAGAAGATGTCACATAACTGCAGTGTAGCTCAATGATAAAGCCAAAATGGGATCAATTAGTGAATTTGAGATTAAGATGGATTCTTACTATTCCTGAATAAGTGAGTAGAATGTAGTCCTAGATTTCCCTATAGCAAAAAATGGAGAATTTAACTATAAAAGAGGAAACTACTAATAAGATATGTGTCTATAACTTGCTGAGGAACATGAGATCTTGGATCAAGTTTCAGAGGGATAGGTGTGTTAGTCTATTTCAGCAAAACAAACACTTTTAAAGACTTGCAAATGTATTTAAGTCATAAGATTTCATGGGCCTAACCCACTTCCTCAGATACATAAAATGAAAACTGCTATTTCATGTATCAGAGGAAGTGGGTTAGGCCCACAAAAGCTTATGACTTAAATAAATTTGTTAGTCTTAAAAGTTTATATGCCTCAGGACTTCTTGTTTGAGATCTGGGATGTATTTTATTTGGTTTCAGTAGATATGTTATTATATGTAATATATAGTGAAGACCCGGGTTGCCATAAGTACTATATTACTGCAAGTGTGTTCTTCAACAAACAGTTTGGTGTATTAGACTGCTCACAGGTCTAGGAAGTATGGGATTCTGAACTCTTCTTTTGTGCAAAATCTTTAATGTGACTCCACTGAGGTAAACAGACTTTAGACCGCTGTTTTCTCTTCTACAAAAGGGGTGCAATACCTCTGTCACAGAGAAGAAAGGAGCATTAATACAAAATTGCTGTATATCATGTTCACTGTGGAAATAATAGGTCATCACAGCAGTAACTAAGCAATTTAAGATCAAATCTTGGGCCAAGTCTACACATGAATTAGGTTGATATAGCTATATAAGTCAAGGAAGTGAAAAACATCAAAGCTAAATTCCAGTGTAGATGCAGTATGTCAACAGAACAATGCTACCATCAAAATAGCTACTGTTGTTCCAGTTGGGGGTATTCCTAGGCTAACAGAAAAAATCCTTTCATTGGTTTAGGCTGTCTATGTTTTAGCATTATGTTGGCATGGCTACAGCAATGTATTTATGCTAGCATAGCCTACACAGAGTCTACACATTACGACTTTCTGCACAACTCAGTGAAGCTGGCTGTGTGAAGGAAGTTCAGTAGAGATGAGAAGAGTGGTTAAGGTCACACACTATGGAATATTGACAGAGCTGCTTTATAGCTGCTGCTTCAATAGACCCTGAACCTGCTGTGTCACCTTTTTGAGAGATGTTTGTATGGGAGGCAAAGAGCAGGGGATTTGAGGGGTGGTCATGTCATCTGACTTTTCTTCATGTAACCATCAAGAACCGGATATTAGATTGCCCTAAGGTTGGAGGGTGGGGGGCAAACAGATTTTTAAATAGACTAATAGGGTGCATCTACACTGGCAACTTAGGCTGATTTAAGGACGCTTAAGTCGACCTACACAAAGCCGTGTCCATGCTGGGATTTTATTGAGTCGACTTAAGTGCTTCCTTAAATTGACTTAATAACAGCTTAAGTTGACTCAATAACACCACCTCTGAAGGTTCACTTAAGCCTTAAGTTGACTTCTTAAGTCGACTTAAAGCCAGTGTGGACAGGGAATAGCACTAAGTCGACCTTATTAAGTCAACTTAAAGCCAGAGTCGATGGATATGTCTACTTTTAAGTCAACTTAACAAGGTCGACTTAAGTCAACTTAAAGTGTAGCAACTCTGTTAAGTCAACTTAACAAGGTAGATTTTAAGTCGACTTATAGTCGACCTTGTTAAGTTGACTTAACAGAGTCGACTTAACTTTACAAGTATAGACGTAACCATAGACTTTAAGGTCAGAAGAGATCAACATGATCATCTTGTCTGACCTCCTGCACAATGCAGGCCACAGAACTTCACCCAGCCACTCCTATAATAGACCTCTAACCTATGACTGAGTTATTAAAGTCCTCAAAACATGGTTTAAAGACTTTAAGGTATGAGTCTATGCCTCACACTACAGAGGAAGGCGAAAACCCCCCAGAGCATAACTTTTCCATCGTTAACTTCAATAATACAAATTCTAGCTAAATGCTAGATTGACAGTGCCCTGAAAAATATGTGTATCAGTATACTGTATTCCTCCACTGATGCATGTTGAATCTACCTAATTAATGTCCATGATTATTTTAATAGAACAATTCCAGAGAAATCAGTCATAGGCCAGTGAGAGAAACAAGTTTTCTGAATCTACATCATTTAGATATGAAAGACATCAGAATATAACAGGTTTTGAAAATGAGTTTACATGCAAGATAAAATTCTGAGTAACTTTTGACTTAGTTTTTTGCTAAGGACATATTGCCTTATATGAAATGCTATATCATTTCAGTCACAGTGTGCTAATACAAGATTCTTCTCAGTACAGGAGAATTTTCTCTTTCCTTTCATAGAGTTAATCTCTTGGTTACTGTCAACAACATTTTATGGATTTTATGGATTGTTGCTGTTTGTTCAGAAAGGCTGCTTCAAAAATGCTTATTGCAAATAAGGGACTGTTAAGCTTTCATAGTGGATGTGGCCAAGAAAAATCCTTTTGCATGATTTAATTTAATGAAGGTATATTAAATTTGTTTGATTCATTTATGTGTCAGGTGAAATTTGAGAGTGACGAGATTATATTATTTCCTCTCCCATCCCCCACCCTCCAAATTAAATAATCATATGAAACATTTAACAGAATGAAAAATTAAATCTGTTTAGTTCAGGATATTAAATTTCAAACCCTCCTGCAGATGGTTTGTCTTCCCACTATGGTATAAAAGGGGTTAAAAGTGGCAGCCACTTTTATGGTATAAAAGGGAGCAATAAGAACTAGCCCATCAGTCTGGGTCAAGGAGTAGGTTCTTTCCCTGACAGGCTGGCTGAGGGATCCAGCACCCTGGAGAATTCACAGTGTGCCACTGGGAGCTGTTTGGAGCTGACATCCCTGAAGGCATAGACCATGGCTGGGGCTACAGAGAAGCATGTCAGGAGCGGACTGTGGAGTAGCCCTGAGGTGAGGGTGCACACAAGACTGCAGGCTGCAGAAAAAGCGGACCAGGAAAATTGAGTTGCTGAAGTGACTGATGGGACGAGGAGTCAGTGCTGAGATTGTGGCACTCAAAGTCCCTGGGCTGGAGCCTGGAAAAGTGGATGAGCCCAGGTTCCTCCCTGATCCCCCAGAGTGCCAGGAGTGGCACTGCACTCATGGCCCTTGATTTATGTGACGAGAAGCTGAGCAATGTGAATGGGACTTTTCCCCAGAAGGGGGAGTTCAAAGTAAGGAATCAGCTGGAGGGTTAAGGTTCTGTGCCAAAAGCCGGCCACTGCCTCGGGGTGGGCTGGACAGGACTTGATTGGACCCTGGAAGGGGGAACTGAGGACTTGGCTGGATGTCTGAGTACGTGGAGAGGGACTCCAGTGCATGGAGAAAGACTGAGCACAGACCACCTGATGGCAGACCACTTGAGAAAGTCTCCATAATACCACCAGGAGGTGCGCGTCAGGTGGGTCACATGCAGAAATGGGTCTACACTACACTATGTGATATTGGAAGAGAAAACTGGGGTAGTTGCAAATGACTCCTCTCTTCCAGAAATCCTGCTGGATAGGAAAGGAGTCCACTATTAAGGGAATACTGAGGAATGAACAGTGTAGGTTACAAATGATGCTTCTGTGAAAACAAGCAGTGTGCTGCTCAGAAAATGTGCTAGATTGCTGAGACTGGATATATATTTTAGTCATAAGAAAATGGTGTGAAGGACCAAGTTGCATGAACCAGCAGACTAGCCAGGCTTCTGTTTCACTTCTCTTGAATGCTATGGAAAGAGTCTGTCCTGCTGCTTCTGTGGTGGTAAAAAGGCTCACCCTATTCTCATTCTCTTGTGTTGCTGTGCAGCAGAGGGTAGCATCTAGCCCTTGCAATGCTGTATTATGTTATCTGATACTAGACTGGACTATGGATCCTCAAATGTTCATTGACTACATGGCTATCCAAGAGTGTAGGATTTGGCTCAACATGATCCTTCCTGATAAATTAGAATGCTCCCTAGGAATCGGATTATTCTTTGAAGGCTGTCTGGTCTATGAATAAAACAGACTGCTTTGATGTAAATCAACCTGATCTGTATACCCAACTGTCACTAAATGTACACCTAAATAGACAGACTCCTATAGCACAATATTAACACTGTTCAGTAACACTTAATTCACTACAAATTAAGAGTAAAGAATCAGAGATACATTTTCACAACATTGGAAGAAATATAAACTGAGGTTCTAACCACTTGTGCTATTAAAGTTTCCATAGTGCTTTTGCGAAAGAGTTGTATCTTGACCAAACTCCAACACAGATAATTACATACAGATAATTAAGCTTTGCACATATTCAGGTAATTTGAGACAGACTTCCTATGTACTTAAAATAAGGTAAGTATAATAACCCCATGTTAAAAATGACTATGATAAGATAGCCCTTAACATTTGTGCACATTTTCTTAAGCGTCTATCAAATCTGGCTCCCTAATTTTTAGGGCATGATTTTTAGAGAAGCTGAAAATTATCCAATTAAAGATGCAGCAGGTAAAATTTCTAGTGAAAGCAAATGAGTTGCTTGGTACAAAATGAATAGCCACATTAGCATACAATGATGAGTCCTGTGGCACCTTAAGGAATGTCTACACTTGTTAAGCTAAGTCGACTCTGTTAAGTTGACTCTGTTAAGTCAACTTAACAAGATCGACTTAAGTTGACTTAAAGTCAACCTTGTTAAGTCGACTTAGAATGTCTATACTAGAAACTTAAGTTGGCTGCCTGCGTCCACACTAGCAGGTGCTAGGTGCACAGAGGAGAGCCGCAGCCTCCCCTGCCGCAGAGGAGCCCCAGCTGCAGTGGAAACTCCGTGGCACCGGAGTCCAGGGGTGAGGAAACCCCCGTGGATCCAGTCATGCTGGGTTGCTGGCTCCCCGCACAGCGGAGGAGCCCCAGCTGCAGGGAACCCCCTTTGCCACCCGGGGAGCCAGCAAACCTGCATGGCTAGAGCCCTGGGGCCGTGCGGGTTTCCCTGACGATGGAGCTCCTCTGCCATGCGGGGAGCTGGCAACCCCGCTTGGCTGGAGCCCCAGGGCCGCATGGGTTTCCTATTGTGTTAGGCACCCAAAAAACTGAGGACACTCTGGACCAAATATTTCCTCACATTTTTGGAAACATAACAAAATAAATCTTTACATTGATAAAAATGTTATAATTTGTACAAAAATCAATCATTGTTATCAGTATTTTTCCCCTTGTCCATTTTTTGGAAGTTCATACATGTTTGCAGTTCTGTTTCCTAGGAGATATAATTCACCACTTCTTGCAACAAGTAAAACAAATAAAGGATATTTCTTTGTAACCTCTAGTGTTTTGAATTTATCCTAGAATTTTAACACTCTGACTTAGATATTTTAAATCCTCTATCATCTCACTGACCTCTTGATCCTAAAGAGCAGCAATCAGAAAAACACAGAGCCTCTAGAGTTCTCACACAAACTTACAAGGTTTTCAGTTAGCTACTGAATCCTATTGAAATCAATTTTATCCCTAGGTGAATCTTTAGTACTTGGAAGATGAAAATAGTGCACTGGCTCATAGATATTCTAAACATCAGAAGGTAGTCCTCAGTTTAACATGGACTGTGTATGTCCATAGTCAACCCAGTCTTCTGGCAGCTGAGCATCAATACTGATACAGATATTTTCTTAAGGAGAACAACCTCAATTCAGTTTTAAATTTCCCTAAATTATATCTGCCAAACTTTATTTTTAGGCACACCATTGATTTTAGAATCAACTTATCCCTATCTTCAGTTTCATTTTATGAAATTGTTACATTTTCACTTCTCGTTAGAAAGAGATATTCATCTTTATCTGGACTTCTTTTCATTTTTTTCTCTGGTGATTGATTTCTCTCAGGTTGTAAGATCATTTTTAAAAGGGTTAATTAGTGTGGATTGAGGTTCTTGTACAGATTTCAGATACTTAATATCGGGAGATATCTCATTTATCATCATCCTGTTAAAGACACATCAACATAGCAATTTTTTAGGTTGTCATTTGTTAAGGTAAACATTTGGATGAAATTTTGCATTTTCATCATCATGTTCATGTAACCCATATGCCTAAAAAGAGATATCTCTTTAAGAGACCTGCTGAGGGCAGGTTACTGTTGCTGGGCAGATTAGCTACCCACAACTAGAAGCTGTTTCTTGCCACTCAAGCCTCTACACTGGAACAAAGACTGTAGTTGAAAGTTGGGTGAACTCCACCTGGACTTTGGGACTCTTGGGTATCTTTCCTGCGGGGTTTTCTGTAGGGATTGGTCTTGGTTATTTATATTTTGTTTTCTTAAGATAAGGTTTATTTAGTTAGTAGTTAATAAAGTTCATTGTTATGTTTGGTTTTAGTAGTATTTTAATGTGGGGTGGTAACTCTGAGCAATCTTTGCTGTGAGTCCCATACAGATTGGATCCTGGGTCTCCAGCTGCTTTTTCCACAGATATTAGGGGTGTATTTCTGTGAGGCACTAGAGAAGGGCAATTGAATTAATTTTAGCCCATCCAAAGGTTACATTCACACTGAACTACCCAATAATCATGCTTTATGTCATGGGTACCGTTAATGATTCAATCTCACTTTTTGACTTTTTTGGACATATGGGTTCTAACAGCACAAACAATAAGTGAGTGATGTAGCCATGTATTGAATTTGTACCATTCACTGCTGGACTGGTGCTTTCTGTCTGAGGATTAGATTCAAGCTGATATCCCTGTCACCGGTCTTTGCACTGTCAGTCTTCCTCCCAGTTAACCTGTGGCCCTTCCCACAGCAGTTAGGTCTCACAGCATTTTCTTCATGACTCAGCCCTCCGGCCAAGCTACAATCCATCTTCCCACTTCTGGGCAAAGTTTGGTTCTTATGCCACTTTCTCAGTGGCCACTGCAGTTTCTCATCCCATCATTTACTCAGTAGCACCTCTGTTACTTGTCCTGCACTTCCCAATGTTGAGTAGGAGGAGGTGAAGGAATCTGGGCCCACCCATTATCTCTGTCCCAGCCCAAGGATCCTGTAGATCTCCACCTCCTGTTGGGTCTTGAAATTTTTTCCCGGCTGCCATCTCCCTGGGCCACTTCCCCCAGCCCTAGCACATTCTCTGCCTGCCCTCAATCTTCTACTACCTACTCCCAGCAGTAACTCTGGGCAGGCCTACACTATGGTGGGATTTCAGCGGCAGTTGAAGGGAGATACACAAAGTACTTAAAATACCTTGCATATCTCCCTTTGACTGCCTACCACCTACTTATCTAAGTGTCTTTAGTGTGCTGAATTGAAGGGAAAGGCCCTACCAACTCAGCACTACTCCAGTTGCCGAGGTGGTCTTCAGTGATCGACCTCCTGATTGGCTGAGTAGGGAAAATCAGGAAAATTGATGATGGCAGTGAATTTGCCACCTGTAGCACTCTGTTGTCAACTAATCCTCTGTCTAAGGTGCTGCAGGCCACGCAACCTTCAAGAGATACCCCCTTCTCACCTTGCGCTCCAGGCAAAGAGACTGCAGCTCCTTTTATATGGCTCTGTTGGCCTTTGATTGGCTGTTTCTCCAAGCTCCTGTCCTATTGACTGCCTCCTATGCAGTCTCCCTAGGGCTGCTTTTAACCCCTTAGTGCCAGTATGGAGCAGGCACCCCATCACAATCCAGTATCACAGCAGTAGGATCCAGAGACATCAAGCACATCCATCCACCATCAAGATGGTAAAAAGGACGCTCCATAACCAGCTGGTGTGCTGTTTACTGATTGGTAGAGACTTGGGGATGCAGACGTGAATTATCTCTTGCCAAAAAATGCACTATTGATCCAGAATATAACCTGCTTTCATCCAAATGATCATACACATGCCATTTTTTTTTCACTTTTAGTAACTTCAAAGCTTCTGGTGGTATCTTTGAATATCAGCAAATTATGTATGATAAGAAGTATTTTAACTCTGGTCTCTCTCTGCAGGATTTACCAGGTCATCCAGAAAAAAACAAATATTTTATTACCTGATCCAGGAAATGGTCTGAAGCCTGGTTTAGATTTCATGTCAGTTTTATTTCATGAACTTCTGTGAAATTATTGCAGATTTCCACTGGTGGTACATTAAATCAGAATCAGGCCTAGCAATGACCAATGCTTTAAAATCATACTGTATCATAAAGCATATGTACAGTATTTGTTTATTTCTGAGCTATACATCTAACATAATAGTGATGGAAGATAATATAGCACGGGTAAGAATTCAGCATTCTAAAGAGTTTCTAATACCATCCTGTGTTTCTGTTTGGCCAGTGATCTAACAGTTGATCCCAATCATGAAATAATGCTTCCAGAAGAATTCAAAATAGGTTACATAGTCTCTACAAGCCAGTGCAGCATCTGAATTCTGTCTCTGAACTTCACACATCTCATGTTCTTGTGAAGGCTGGCATGAGGTTGTTTGTCACCTTCAGAACAATGCACCTTAATGTCATTTTCACACTCATTAAAGTTATGATGTGTAATAATGTACATATCAACACAAAAAGCATTACATGCCACTAGCACTAGTAAGTCCCTTCAAAAACAACTCTTTACTTATTGTTTGTGTCTATTGCTCACAGAAATGTCTCTAGAGCCAATGAGTCATGATGGCATAGCTGCTTAAAAAGAGGAGAGAGGAATTTTGTAAATTTTATATATAATTCTTAAACAAATGGTATAATTTATTTCAAGCTTTCTGTACAGACTGCCTATCATTAAGTGCTGTGCTTTAAAAAAAAAAAAAACTTTCTTAAAAGTGAACGTGATAGCCCTTTATAGATGCACATACTTTTTTTCCTGCTACAAACATGTTTTTCAGAGCTCAAAGAAACTTGAGAAGTAGAAGATGATCATATCATCATTTTTTTACATTTACTTCTTGATATGGAATAACAGCTGTAGAATCTTTGTACTATTTTGCACTACCTGTCTGTTTACTCTTTTTCCTGTGATATTGGTTTCAGCAGATTTCTGAATCAATTTGGGGATGATGCTATGTTTTGAACAATGATATTCACTAACTTTTATTTTAACACATTTGTTACTCAGTATTTTACTTTGATGCCCTAAAGCTTTTTTTTTTCCTCTGAAATTTTCTTTCATGTGGCACTCAGCATGGTACGAAGTATATGTTGATATAGTCCAAAAAAGCAAAAGAAGCACTGCAATATACAAAATCAAATATTCAGCTCCACTAACCACAACATTTATATTTACCATAATATTCAAAAGGAAGAAGAGTCTCTAAACTCCCTTAAAGAACTTAAACTGACAACAACCTTTAGACACCCAGATGCAATGTGAAGATAGTCACATTCTTAACTTACAAATCTAACCAACATCACCTTCCAAAACATATAAAACTCATCATTTATAATTCATTTCTTAGCTTACCCTCAAGGGTATGTGTAAGTTCAAGACGCAGTGTATAGGTTGATAGTACCTGCAAAATAACGGGTGTTGGTTCACATCAACTGATTAAATGCAATACCAAAGTATAAATAAAGACTTAAAATCAGCATACCATACAAAGTGGTAGACCTAAAAATAATTCAGAGTCTCCATTAAAAAAGTATTGACCCTTTCCTTGAACCTGATCTATGATATATGATCATTTCTTTCTTCCTGTGTTATTATTATTCATGTTTATTATGATAATGCGTAAAGGCCAACTGAAAAGAGATCCCTACTGTGCTAGGCACCTTATAAACAGAATAAAGGTCCCTGCCTGAAAGATCTTATACAATCTAAATAAACAAAGCTAGAGGAAAGAAGATTGGCCTACAGAAAGATAGATCAGTGTGATGGATGCAAAGTCCATTTTTCTTTTTCTGTTTTGTCATTTAAAATTCTTTCAGTGGTGTTATGTTGGATGGAAAGACCAAGGAAGGGAGAGGGTGGAAGCAAATAGCTAATCAGCACAGGTGAGAGAACGTTCACAGTGGGAAAAATGTAGAATAGAATCTGATGGCATCATCATTCCTTGCTTGAACTGCTTTCTGCAGTGGCTATATCATCTTCATCTTTCTGGCGGGCTCCTCTTTGCAGTTTCTTTCCCAAAGGACAAACGTCTGAGGGGAGGGAGCTATCTCATGGGTCCCAGAACAGGTCTTCCTTGAACAATTCATAGTACTGTGGGGGATGGATGGTCCTGGCTGGATCCCATTTTGGCCACCTTCCCCACTTCAATACAGCAGTACCGACTTGAAATTCTTCTGCATCTGCTCTGTCTAGGAGCTGGGGCTGATTGGACCAGTTATCTGAACTTCTACAATCCCGCAGAGCCTAGAGGCTAACCGTGGTTTTAGCAAAGCTTTTCCTGTTGCCTCTAAAACTAAAACCACCCTGAAGGCTATATATATGGCTCTTGCAGCATCTTTAAGTCAGAGAATAAATATCCCTCTCCAATAGATTACATAGAGCAGTTGTCTTCAAAATTCCTGTTTTTAAACACTATACATATCTCCAGTGAATACAGCACATACTATGATCACATTACTGAGGCTTACTGTAGTGGAATTCTGCATTTGCACAGCAATTTGCCCACATGAAACATTGGGGTAGGGGGGAATGTAGTTGCACACAGCAACAGGATAGCTTTAAAGTATGACAACTGTCTACATTTGCAGTGTGAGACAGACCTGCTGATCCCTACCATGCGATGAAACCCAGGTATCTAAGATGTAACCAATTAGATAAGTAAATACAATTGCTGTATTTAAAAGTAGGTCTTTGCATTTTAGTTCCAGATAGATCCTCTATTGCCTCTAGCTGAGTGTTGGAAACTTAGCCTAGAAAATCATTTATATCCTTTATTATAACTAATTGTTTTACATTTGTTTTATGTTGCAGTTACGATGCTGACAGTGTCATGCCCAGAAGCCAACTAAGAAAGCTAAAATGATTTATGTTTGTTTTAAATGAAGTGAGTTGTGATGAAAAGCAATCCTTCATGCTGAAATGACCCTTCATCCTTTGTGTATATTTCTAGTGTGGCTAAATAGCTCCATAGGACCTAAACACCAAACAGATTGAAATGCCTCCCTCTGTGCAAAATATCCCAAATCTTTCCAGACCTACACAAAGAATCAGACATAGCAGCTTTTTTCAGATGACTATAGTAGCTAACAGCACTAGACTCTTGTTAGTAAAGAGCCAAATGCTGCTTATAAATTAGAAAATTATTAATTTGTATTGTCTCAAAATATCTGATCACCTGCAATTCCTCTGTCACCTAAGCTTTCACAACAAATTTTCTGAGTTATTCTGGTATGAGTCCCAGAACTCAGGGGAAAGAGACAGACAATATTCTTAGCTGTCAGCCAATATCAGCTACAGAAAAGCAGGATGACGATATACCCTAAAGATATTTGAGTCAGATAAACAAGTCTCTTTAACCTCACTTGGAAAAACTCATATACTCAATGGCATTTGTCTAGTAGATTTGGGATAAAAAAACAAACCTGAAAACTGCTAAAATTTATGAAATTATGTTTGAAGGTTTGGTTATTTGAAAGTTTGGTTCTTTTAATCAGAAAACAAAGCAACTCAAGGAGAGAGCTTGTGAGCTAAAATCAACAAAATATAGCATCTATATCCTATTGTTGCAGTCCCGTATGTTGTTTTTTCTTGCATGATGTAATGGAGTTGCATTCACTATTGTACCTTTTGCTGGTTAGTCTGGGGAATCAGCTCACCCCCCTTCTGGGGGATTCTGCAGTACCAGTCTAGCCACTTCCTTCAGTAGCAGCTATAGTCCAACCTTTACCTCAGGGCTCTCAGCTCTCTTTCTCCTGAGTGAGCCACTGCTCTGTCGAATTAAGCCAGTGTAGCCCTTAGGGCTACCCCAGGACTACACCAATGCCCTCCCTGCTGGGGGGGGGGGGGGCAAAGGGGGAGCCTGGCATGCCCCCCAAAGGGCAGGGCATGTGGGCACGGTGTGACACTGTCTGGATTTAGGGAAGCATTTATGATATTATTTTCTATGGCTATCTCATAAATGCTATAATCCATAGGAACTATGGCATGTTTGGTATCAATAGAAAGGTAATAATTTGCTGGGAATAATTATATAGTTTATGTCCAGGAATTCTATTTCGATTAGAAGTTAAGAATTTGATGTTATATCCATACTTTAACTTGTGTCATTCTGGACAAAGGTCTTAGACGGGAGGGTGTGAACAACCATTGTCTCCTTAATGTTAAGGAATCTGCCAGGTTATCTGGTCCCAGGGAGTAAACTGATGAGCCATTAAGGATACAATGGTTGTATTCTTTATGTCCTCAATGGCTCATCAGGCTCTCCTCAATCGACCTAGCACCTGCCAGTGTGGACGCAGGCAGTCAACTTGAGTGTTAAGTGTGGACGCTTTAAGTCGACTTAACAAGATCTACTTAAAGTCAACTTTGTTAAGTCAACTTAACAGAGTCAACTTAACAAGGCAATCTTGACCATTTACAAGCTTTCTGTAGATATCCTATGTGGATGAATAACATTTAAAACATGTGTTTGGTGCACTGAGTTGTATGTTCTGAGGTGAGAACTGTTTGCAAAGGATCTCCTCTTCTTTGAAAATTGTTTTATACCTGGTATAAATTCTAGTGAATGCTAGCATGTCAAGAATTAACTGGCCCACATTGACCCTTCTAGCATACACTAAAAGTTCCATAATGTGCATTAATGTAGGGTTTTTATTTCAAACAGTACTACCAAGTTTAAAAAAAAAAAAAGTGCCAGTACTCAGCCAGGGACCTGGAGTATACCGTCACAAAAAAAGCACTGCTTCCATTTCATTTTTAAAAGAACAATTCTTGTTATTTTATAGCCCAAGTTCTGTAACAACTTCTGAGCTTTTCCCACCTTACTATGTTCTACCACAAGGTAAAAAAAGAAATGGAAATTGAATTTTATTTCTTTAAACCATCCACTTTAGTGTAAAGCATGCAGGCTCCCTTACTAGAATGTTTGTATCTGCTGATCTAAGCTAGAGCCCTCATGGGTAATAATACAATATTTTCTGAGGCTTACTTTTTTTTAATAGTGAACATATAACCATTATTGTACTTTCATAAAGGAGTCTAGAGTCCGTATTGTTCTTGATCTGTTCACTCCGTCTGAAGCATCTGGCAATGGTCACTGTCTGACGACTGCATACTGGGCTATATGGACCCATATAACCCAGTGTAGCCATTCTCATGTTCTTATCATTTTGTTGTTGTTCACTGTCATATATAGCATCATAGTTCTCTTACTAGATGCTTTTCAAGTGAGGCGACTCTCTTGTCTCCATGGCAGTTTAAGATCTTCTCTCCCTTCCCCCTCATGCCATCAGAGGTGGAATGTCATCCAGGAATGGTCCTCTCCACAGGTATTTTTCATCCTTGTAAGCCTGTCTTCCTGCCAACAGAGAAAGGAAGGGGAGCACAAAAGTTAGTCTGGTGGCTCAAGTTGCTAGAAATATAGAACTCAACACCACTTTCTTCCCAGGTCTGCTAATGTCTCCTTTCATTTATGGAATGCATGTGAAGGGTAGGGCCCAAGGAAAAGACACATAGAGGGGTAAGTGCTACAGATGGCTGTGGGACTCAAATGAGCAATAGAAAAACTAATTCACATTCGTAGCACACCCTGGTCCTGAACTAAATCTAGGTCATTGTTTCCATCTATTCCCAAACTGCCAATGGCTCTGAAAACACTATAAAGGAATTAGAATGCTAAAAAGTGGGGGAAAGTTAAATGTAATACAGATAGAATAGTCTCAGAAAAATAAAATGTTAACAGTTCAGCATAACTTTCCATACAGATTTATGACCTGGTAACAAAATCAATGTCAAATGACACCCACAGTAAGAGAAAAGCCATGCAAGTTTATCTCAGAAAATTGCAATAGATAGAAGACTGATGAAATGACATTTAGACAGAGGCTAAAAGACAAGTTACCCAGATGAGAAAATGTCCATTATCCCCTGTGTATTACGTTTACAATATTTGATCTGCTTAGCATTCTTGGTACTTCTGTCCAATATTTGACTTAGCTTTTTTTCCCTGGGGGGGGGGGGGTGCTGTCCAGTTACTGTCAACACATAACTTTATTTAGATTCTCTGTACCAGTTTCATCTCATTTAGCCATAACAATAAATGTAAAACTTGACCATGCCTAAATAAAACCCCTTGATTTAAAAATTATTACCACTATTTAACCCCGAAGAGAAACTAAATGAGACTGAATATTAAGGAGAAATCAATACAACTCTGGGACCTTCTTAGTTCTTGCCACTCTATCTGTTGCCATTCTGAACATACCTACTGTCATGGCTGAAATACCAAGTTAGACATCTGCTAAACAGCATTACTGAATCTCACATCAACTTTGTCAACAACGAATAATCTTTTGGAGGCAGCAGGAGACTAATGTGCATCTACATGATTTAATGGGCACAATGTAAATATTACTTGGGTGACAGTACATATTACCATATACTAACCATACTGAAACATATTTGAATGGGATTCTTTTCCCAATGAATATATTTTTGCACTTACTGGGCCACACAATGGTTCATCAGCTCCTCATCTTTCCTGATTTGTAAAATTTCCTTTTTCTGTAGTAGGAAATTTTCTAAGAAGTGTTCATCCAAGTGATACAAATGTTGCTTTAGTAGGCTTTTCTGTTCTCATTCATAGTATATAGATAGTAAAGCACCACTTTCATCCAAAGAAACAAGACAGAAAATGAAAGCTATGAAATAATATTACCCCTTCCTTCTGTGATGAGAGCAAGTGAGGCATAAAAATTTCAGTGTATTTTGGATCTGACCAAGAGATTACTGACCATAGGTGACTGTGGATATTGAGATAAGTTTGGTAATGTCCCTGGACAGGGCCAGATTAATGCAGGGGCTTTAGGGGCTGCAGCCCAGAGCCAGAGGCTAAGGGGAGCCCCACAAAAATCCAGCCCCGGTCAGCTGTCCCCTACTCCCTGGGAGGCACTGCTTGGAGGAAATGTAGGAGAGACCTCCGACTCCCCACCCCCCGATTCGAACTAGCATAGCTTCCCAATCATGCCCTCCAGCTGCAGTGGGTCCTAGGTTGCTCCCAGCTGAGAGCTAACTGTAATTTCCCTACCTTGGGAAGCTGCTGATTGCTTTTGTTCGCAGGACTGGGGATACAGCCTGGTCCAACTCGAATCCTGGGAGCCAGAGGCACAAGGCGTTTGGAGAGGGTCAGGTGGGGAATTGAGCTAAAGGGGGAACAGGGAGGTAAGGGGCTGGAGGAGGTAAAATGGGATATAGGGGGCAGGACAGGATGGGAGGGGAGTGGGAGGGGGGGGATGAAGCAATGCAAGGGAGGTTAGATCCTGGGGGAAGGAGGCAGGAGGAGAGGCGGATGTGAGTAGGGCTCCTCCTCTCATATTCTCCCTCCAACTTCCCAGCCCCACATCCTGCCTTCCTTCACAGTGTCCCCTCCCCCCACCTCATCACAACTCGCAGGCAGCCAGGGTGTCCTCTGACCCTTACCTGGGTGTAGAGAGGGACCCATGGAGAGGCTGTCATGGCTGCCCCACCACCCCCACAGCAGTGGGAGAGCAGGACAAGGGCACACAGACTCTTCCCTACCCTGCAGGGTGTTGCTGCTGCCGGAGGGAATGGGGGGGCATGGGACATGGGCCCACAGACCATTCCCACGGTGTGCTGCCTTTGATGGGGGGAATGCCAATGCAAGTATAGCCCCCTGGGTGCCAAATACCACCCTTCTTCTGTCCCCAGGCTGGCCACTGGCCAGCCTGGGGCCCCACAAAATCTTTAGCCCTGGACCCACAAGGGTATTAATCTGGCCATGTCTAAGACCTTTTTCCAGTACAAAAAGTGCACCCCTTTCAAGTAGAGATGATCCATAACAAATGATAGTGTAGGTAGGGAGAGGAACAAGTAAGGCCAAAGATAGGGAGCAGCTCCAGCAGATGTTACCGAGCATGATAACACAATATACAAGCCAAGCGGATAAATCGGGGGGGAAGGGTAACCTCATGTTCCTCCCCCCATCCCCTCCGACATGGGTCATCTCTACTTTCAAGTGACAGGCCTGTGCACTTTTCTTTGGGGTGGGATCACAGAATCCAACTACTGTCCAACTGGATGTCTGGGTTACTCCTTCCTAACTGCCAACTGTGGGACTGCTAGGTAACATTGGGTTTGGCACGTGCAAGAATTTTCCCCCAGAAGCTTGTAGACAGAACAGAATGCAGTAACACACAAGCAGCTTCTCCAAAATGAAGTATAATTTATTCTGTCCAAAAGTGCTCAAAACTCAGAGAAATGGATTTTAAAGACTGACCTTTTCTCCAGCCTCTTGGTAAACATGTGTAAACATGTAAACACATGTAAACACATGGTAACACATGTACACATGTAAACATGTGTAAACATGGTGTCCCCTTTTCTCGTAGGGGCCAGGTTACTGCCTGCTTGCTGCAGACCCTTACTTTCAGGTAGTGTCTTTGTCAGCCTGTAGCTAATGACAGCTTCCCTCCCGCTCTTTCTATAGGGGAGATCTTGACCTTGGCAAACAACCCTGTCACCTCTTCCAGATTATAAACCTTGCTACTGTGATTGTGGGGCTGCTTCTTACATAGGCTAATGTTTTCCCTTTATAACTTGGTTTCTTTAGCAACCCCTTTTGAACTAACAATGCACACTAACAATGAGTGCACCCTACAGGTATGACGTTTCCCAATTCTTCCTAAAGTGACACTGTTGCAGTGAGAAATGTTTCTTTTACTGAAAATGTAAAATATTTATGATGGCTGAAGAGGAAGTTATAAGAAAATACACGTAACTAATTGTACCTCTTTCTAGCATCAGTGAGTAAAGAGGTTGCAAGGCTTTTTGTGACAATCAGGGTCCAGTCATCCTAAGGGGAGGACAGGGGGTCCTAAGCAATAAAAAAATTGTTGTATAGAATGTTATTGTGTATAAAATAGGTTAGGTCAGGTTTTTTATGAACACTTTTGTTCTGAACTTGGTTACTGAAATATACAGATTATTAATCTATGCATTTATGTACAATCTATGCTCATAACCTGTCCTATGATTTTAAATCCACCTCACAAAAGAGAAGGGCTCCTCCCAAGCAAGTTTTTGTAGTAAGATAATAATAATAATAATAGTAAATTAAAAAACCTATCACCAACATCTTCTTCAAGTACCCATCCATTGTCCAGCCAGGAAGAGACAATGACAGACTGTTAATGTTAATGGATATGCATTGAAACTGAAAAGAAAATCTCAGTCTTGGAAAAATCATGGCCTGGTCTACCATAGTGACTTTTGTTAACCAAAGTCAGCTTTTTGTGTCACACACTAAAAATCAATCCCCCACTGACCCAGCTCCCCTGATTTTACAACAAAACTAAACCACCTTGACGAGATGCATAGAGCTTTTTTGTGCCAAATGTTTTAGCAAGATAGTGTCAGTGTAGACACCGCGCTTCGTTCTGTTATGATAAATAGCCTCTCGGAAGTGTTCCACAATACCCATCCTGACTGCTCTGACCATTCAGCTGAACTCTGCTGGCCCTGAACCATCCATCACCTTTCAAGTCCCATGAATTTTTGAAATTCCCAGCTGACTATGGTGGCTCCACACACCAAATGCTTTTCCACATGGAGCATCTGGATTTGATTGGCATTTGAAGAGGGAAGACTGTGCAATCTCAGCTCCACTCCAACTGAAGGAACTATGATCTCTATGATCAAATTTCCCATTTAATGACAGAGAAGAGCTATGAATGGGACATGCTGCAGTGGTGACAAAAAAATCAAGGAGCTGCAGCTGGGGCACCAAAGAGTAGGGAGTCAAACCTTTGATCTTCTGCAGAACCAAAGACCAGCCTCTGCTACAAGGAGCTGGAAGCTGGAAGACCTATGGATACCTCTGTGGACTTAGGAGCAACAGACACCAGACTCAAGCCCAATGAAGAAATTTTGGATAAGGAGATCAGGTTCTTATGTGGAGCAGGGGACTAGGTCAAGATGTCTTCTTGACAGAAGGTTTTGAGCCAGTCTCAGTCCTCCAGCTCTGGTGCACAAGATGCAGGAAAGGAGAGCTCATGTGAGTGACTTATTTTTTTTAAGCTGTTGCTGCTTGGTTAAATGAGGTATAGATGTCCTTTGTTATGCTTCATTATACAGCTGCTTGAAGGAATAGAAATGCACAAGGGTAGCTATGTTTCCCATTCCCCAACTCAGCTAATCAATGCAGCAGGAAAGTGTATTACTGCACGCCCAGATTTCATGGGAATCCTCCAGAGAAATCTCTAGGAAACTTTCCTGGAGGTACTCGCCAGTTCTCGGTAGGAAATTCTTTGGCATAGCTGCCTTGTGTCTTCTCCCAATGCAGAAAACTTTTACATGCCAATTCGCAGTCACTTGTGCATGGACCAACATAGTACACAGGTGAGCAACATATGGACCTGGTTTGGAGTTGCTCTCATGGAGAAGATGCACCCTAAGATCCGCTCTAACTTTCAAGAGTGCGATATTGTCTTCTATGGCCCAGGCCTGTGGAAAATGGTGTCATAATTTGAAATTTTGTCATTATCTACCTGCATCAATATGCCAAACGACCACCGCAGAACCTTTTCCCCAGCTTGAGTGTCCCTCCCACACCCCCGGGCACATTCACCATGCTCTGGTTTTTCATTGAGCTGTGCGCAACCTAGGACAGTGAGGAAAAGGTGTGTTTTACAGAATGCCTCAATACTATTAATGTGCTCAGAAACATGCTTCTGTTCACTCTTTATTGTGCTTCTACAAATGTGACCTTTAGAGGAAACCCCCCACACCTACTGAGTGCCTGAAAGTGACAAGAAAATAACCACAAAGAAGCAAAGAGTAGATGTTCCAAGAACTGCTCCAGTCTTCTGAGGTGAAAAGAAAAAAGAGCATGGAGACACTTTGGCTATGTCTACACTTAGGAATTTAGGTCGACTTTACTAAGTCGACTTTACTAAGTCAACTTTAAGTCGACCTTATTAAGTCGACTTAGAGAATCCACACAGGACTCTTAAGTCGACTTAAAGATGACCTTACTAAGTCGACTTAGAGAGTCTACACTTGACTCTCTAAGTGGACTGGTTAGGTCCAGGGGGAGGCGAGGCTCCTTTGGAGCCTTGGCTCCCCAGGCTAGGGAGGCTCATCCTGGGGAGAGTCAGCCCTGCACAGGACTGGCTCTCCCTGACAAAGCAAGCCACTGAGTGGTCCAGGGGAGAAGGGAGCATAGAGCTCCCTTCTGGCCTGGACTGCTCGGCTACCTTCTGGCCGGGACCGAGCGGTCCCAGGGAGAAGGGAGCCCCGCGGTCCCGGCCAGAAGGGAGTGTGGGGCTCCTTTCTGCCCAGGACCACGCTCCAGCTGAGAGGGAAACCGTGGGGTTTCCCTATCAGCTGGAGAGCGGGCCTGGGCAGAAAGGAGCTGCTGGGGTCCCGGGGCAAAGGAAGCCCCACTCTCCCTTCTTGCTGGGACCCCCGCAGGTCCCAGGGGGAGCTGTGGCTCCCTTTTTGCCGGGACCCGCAGAGGTCTCAGGCAGAGGGGAGCCACTGGCTTCCTTCTGGCCAGGACCACTCGGGTCCCGGGCAGAAAGGAGCCGCGGCCTTCCCTCTGGCCAGGATCGCTCGGGTCCTGGGCAGAAAGGAGCCGCGGGGCTCCCTTTGTCCAGGACCGCTGGCATCCCAGCCAGAAGGGAGCCCCACGCTTTCTTCTCCCCGGGACCTGGCTCTCCCCAGGACAAGACACTAGCAGCTTCCTGGGGAGAAGGGAGCAGGGGCTCCCTTTTTCCCCTGCCCTAAGTCAACTTTTCTTGTAAGGAGGAGCAAACAGAGATGCTAAAGTCACTCATAACTCTGCGGACTAAATTCATGTATGCTCGCTACTCCCAATCCCTTGCTGCAGCCAGTACAGGACTGCTTTTCATGCTGTCCCCAAACTTCACTCCATATTCATACCCACCTCAGTACCCCGTTCACTCCATCCCTTCAGAAACCTTCCAGAACAATAGCTGGACTTACACTCAGCTGTCTTAGCTCACACTGCCCTTCAGTGCTTTCTTCCCTCCAGATCAGCTTTCTGTGTGTGTTGTGAATAATTCTTTTCTAATAAAGACATGCTCTGTGAAGACTAAGCAATTTTTGTCTCTTGCATATGGTGGTGGCAGTTCACACTGATAAGCAGTGAAAGCTGGATAGCAATCAGAGCGTGGTACTGTGCTGTTTACAAAAAGACATCTTATCGTTGCTCATTGTCAAAATAGCTCCTCAAGGCCTTCTTGATTTGAATGGTCCTCCAGTTGTGCCCTTCTAATAGCCCTGACATCTAGTTGTTCATATTCAGCTGCAAGGCAATCTATCTCTGCCTTCCACCCCTGGGGGAAACTTCTAAACCTTAGCTTCACAAATATTATGGAGCACATAGGAAGTGGCTATAACCATCTGACTATTTTCCTCATTTAGATCTAACCTGCCATAAAGAAATCCCTAGTGAGCTTTTAGTCTGCCAAACAAATTCAGCTGTCATTTGGCACCATCTCAACCTGTTTTGGAAGCATTCTTTGCTGCTATCCATGTTACCCATATAAAGCTTAATGAGCCAAGGCAGTAAGGACTAGGCTGGGTCTCCAAGGATCACCATGGGCATTTCAACATCCTGCATTGGACTCTTTTGATTTGGAAATAAAGTCCATTCTTGAAGCTCTCTAAATAGGCCAGTGTTCCTGATGATGCATGTGTCATACACCTTCCCTAACAAACCCATATTGATGTCAGTGAAATGCCATAGTGATCTACTAGTACCTGCAATGCCATTGAGAAGTACCCCTTTATATTTATATACTCCATCACATGATGATCTGGGGCCTAAGTGGAATATGCATGTGATCTCTCACTTCGCCACAGTTAGGAAATCCCACCTCTGTGAAGCCATCTACTATTTCATTGACATTTCCAAGACTAGTAGTCCTTCATTGCAGAATTAATGGCCCTGCACACTTGTGATAATACCACTTCCCAACTCCAAGTAATTGACTGATAGTAGTCTGGAGTTGCCAGTTCCATATGGGGATCGCCACAGGCTTCTCCACTGAGAGGGCAGTTCTCATTCTGGTCCTTGTACCACAAGGCAGGAGTGAGTTCCACAGACAGTTCCATAAAGGTAACTTTGCACATTCAAAAGTTATTCAACCATTAGTCATCATCCAAGACCTACATAAGGATGTGATCCCACATTCAGTGCTTGGTTCAGTGCTCAGAAGTAATGGTGCACCATATGCAGGCACTTCATGAATACCAAAAGTCACTCCAGCATTGTGTCCATGGCACCCAGCATCTCAGGAATCTTGGATTCCTATTCAGATTGGGAGTGTATGATATACTGCATGAGTAGTTGTAATGTGTTCAGAATACTGAAAACAACAGTGGAGAGAAGCGTGATCCATCTTTTCAGATAGAGATAGTGAATATCCAGGAAGTTGGGGCCATTGAAAAATGCCATGAAAAGCAGGCGGAAACCCATGGAATTACAGGATGGAAATCATTGCATTATCCGACATCAAATCCATATCCATGATGTACTGTGATCCTTTCCAGCTTTGCAAAACTCGTAGTGGCACAAGATGGAAATAACTGACCACAGTGATGGAAATAACTGCCCACAGTGCTCTGCTCACAATGTCAATATTAAAGCACCAATCATGGATGCTCTTTGGCAACACAATGTTTTGTGAACAGGCAGAAGGTTGTAATTGCACTTCTTTTTCATCATCACCAAAACTTTCTAGTGTAGACAAGACCTAAGACAGGAGGGATTTTCTGCCTTCCTGAGTTGCTTTGAGTCATCATGCCAGCAGAAATAAAAGAGAAAAACTTTCTACAAAAAGGCTTTGGTCTGTTTTCTTTTTTTAAGACAGAAACTAAGAGCTAGCATCTAAGTGGGATGCTTTCTGTGACACACTGAATCCCCTGTAGGAAAGAGAGCATGTTGGGAAACTGATCAAAGGCAATAGCAAACCTGTATTAGAGAATTTAACCAATATAGAAGTGTACGGTCTGAGATTCTAACTATGTCTATTTTCTGTGTAACTTGTACATCTTTGCTTTTGCTTACAACTGCATCTTTGAATTTGTGATTTTTTTTCTATTAAAACACTATTTTTACCATGAGCAGATCTCTGTTGTGAAACCTGTGTGTGGTGCGTGTACCACAAAGTGAACTGATAATGAGATGGAGAGTCTGAGTGTCTGCTAGTTAAATACTCAAGATCGTCAAATTTATGGTGATTCAGGAGTGAGAGGATTATTAGTGTCACCTAGCAAGGAGTAACTAAGGTGATAGAATCCAGAGTGAGTCCTTTATGATTTTAAACTTTGCTTCCATTGTCACAGCTCGTAACAGCATATCATTATGGCACCCAGGGTTAGAGGGAACTCGTTTGGAAGATTCCCTCAAATGTCCCACCATCTTTTTGCATGCTAAGAGCCTCCTCTGATGCCTCAAGAGAAAAATTGCCAATGGGTGTGTCTACACTTACAAGTTAGGTCGACTTAAGGAGGCTTAAGTCTACCTAACTTACTCCATGTCCACCCTGGGCTTTCCTTAAGTCGCCCGCTCGGGGCTGGTGGCTTCCTGTATCAGGTACATGTGTACCTTATTGAGAAACATTGGGTTAGATAATACTTAGCCTTGCCTTAGTGCAGGGGCTAAACTCCATGACCCGTTGAGGTTCTTTCCAGGCCTACATTTTTTAGTGATTCTATGATATATAAAGAGTTGTAAAGATGTTGGGATTGAATTTCATTTTTGCTATTTCTTAGTACTATGTATAAGGGATCCTCCTATAGTCTTTATGGGTGATCCAGTCCAGGTGTAACTGTCTGAGGTTTTCAGTTCTACACTTGTTTTCACTGGAATGTAGTCATGTCACCTCTCATTTTAAACTTTTGCCTGTAAATAATTTAGTTGGAATGGCATTATTATTTATGTGTGACAATGTACTCAGTGCTGGATAAACACATATCAAATCAGTCCCCATCCTGGAGAAGTTAAAGGGTAGAAGACAGGCACAGAAGAATAACGTGCTGAAATATCCAAATGAAGAATTTACCTTACTTTTTTTTCTTTTAAATTGATTTTTCCTCAATAAATAACTAAGGAGAAAGAAACAAATTATATGTAAAACACTATCCAATATGAACTCCTCCTTAAGAAGCCAAATTCATCCCAGCTGTATCCTCAATGATTATATTGGATTACCACTAGAGATGAATTTGGTTTACTGAGAATAATTAATGAAGAGGTAATTGAGCTGGATATATGAAAAACAAAATCAGTAGCTCAAATGAAACTGAGCAAGAGAATAAACTGTTGAGTGATTATGGTACCTGCTTATATATAACAATTCAAACTCTCCAAAAATCCTCCAGGGATTAGTCTAAAAATAAACACAGCCTAGGCATTAGTTGCAATCAGAAACACCAGAGCTCAATAACATGTCTTCACTGGAGTCAAGCAAGTTCCCTTTTCCTTATTTTTGCTTTCTTTTAATGGAGCAACACATTCACTAAGTCTAACATCATTAATAATAGAAATTATTTTCCCCCATAAATCATCAGTTAAATGAAAGTTAATAGGGAAAAAATGTAGCATAAAATCCTTTAAAAAAATCTGTTTTTCAGTACAGTAGCTTTATTTTCCATCAACATGTGTTGTTCAATCCATGTCTGGAGAAATATTATTTACCATTTATACTGTGGTAGAATTCAAGGCTGCCCTCTTTGATAGAGTGAAGGTGGTAGTGAATGGTCTGATAAACTAGTAGATCTCTATAGATAGCTTGGGGATAACTGAAGAAGTCTTTAAAACAATGAAAACTGTGTGTGATGTGATAGGTAGCATGGAGAAAACTGAGGGATACAAAGAAGAAGATGATGCAATCAGAGTGATGAATCAGGAAAATTATCCGTATAGACTTAAGTAGGACTTTCAGGTCAGAGAAAAAGATATTACATAGTCATGGGCATGGTTAAGTCGACCTACAGACCACTGCATCCAAATTGGGCACTTATTAAGTCGACTTAAGAGCTTCCTTAAGTCGACTTAATAACACCACCTCTTACGGTTGACTTAATGTTTAAGTCGACATTATTAAGTCGACTTAAGCCAATGTAGATGGGAAGTGACCTTAAATTGGCCTAATTGGCCTCCAGGCCCGATGCACTGCGGGACAGCTACTCACAATGTACCACTCCTCCGTCGACCTAACACCTGCCAGTGTGGACGCTGGCAGTCAACTGGAGTTTTCAATGTGAACTCTCTAAGTCGACTCAACAAGGTCAACTTTTGGTGGGGGGGAGGTAAAATTGTTGATGTATTCTGAATTTCCTATTAAATGATATAGCTCAATTCCCCTTTGATTAACAAAAGTGCCAAAATGGAGAGTCTCCTATTTTTCACGGTGTCTGTGAGATGTCCTTATATCAGACTATGATAGCCCAATCTATGTCATTCAGCCCAGAATATAAAAACCTACTGAGTGAGAAGTAAAGAGTTTGCTATAAAAAGAATCTATAAAAATGACAGTCACAATGTGGGATTACTAAGAAAAAGTGAATTATCACTTAGCATTTTCCCAATGGATCCTGCTGTTCTAGAAATGCTTTCTTAAAATTATAGAAGCATTTCTGACCTGGATTTCTAAGAAATCTAATAATGATTATTATGACTGATATTTATTTAACCTTTTAGCCAAATGTCCTGAAATGTTCAACAGTCCGTATAAACCAATTTAACAGTTATTAGGGAATTATTGGAGTTCTACTCTGAAAAACTGCATCATAGGGTGTCACGTGTTACCATTTCAAATACGATCAGTCTATAGGTAAAAAGATTTATTTTATTTTATTTTATTTTTTGTAACCAACAGCTCTATGTATTCAGCCAGAGTCCTGAAAGTTAAGATTTTTTTCTTTCTGCTCATCCATCAGTAATGTAATAAATAAATAAATTAATTAATTAATAAAAAAAAACATTATTTGCATTGCAGTAACATTCAAAGGCTATGTCTACACTGGCAAGTTAGTTCGAATTAACCAATGTGGCCATGTTAGTTTGAACTAATTGCTTAGTTCGAACTAACCAGCCCATTGAACTCAATGGAATTTGCTAATTCGAACTAAGCAAGTGCCATTCAAATTTTGCTAGTTCGTATTAACTTTATTCAAACTAAATTAGTTTGAATTAGTTAGTTCAAATTAACTAATTCGAACTACTTTAGTAAGTGTAGACATAGCCTTTCCAGATATGGTTGGAGGGTCCATATGTTATATTTGCTAGGAGCTCTCCAAATGAGATTCTGTGCAACCTCATTTCTCCGCAGACTATGCCATTAGTTTACTCAATAGGGATATACTGGACTAACTTAAAATGGTAGATTTTATAAACGTCTCTGCAACTGGAATTGAATTAATAATTCTACTGATTAGATAGATGAAAATCCAGTTCACTCATCTCACAGCTGTGTTGGGTCTGTGGGAAGAAAAACATAAGAATAGACTCAAAATCCTAAATATCCCAATTGCTTTGCTTATGTATGTTATCATGTATTTAAAATATTGTTGGTATCAAATTTTAGTAGTATCCAATAAATTTTGAAAAACAAGTTTTATACACACTGAACAAGTACAGATGCAATTTTTGATGCTGCAAGAACAGTGGCTACAGGAGTAGACTAATAAAATTGCAATAAAAAGTAGCAGTAAAATGTCCTGTTTTCTAATTAAGTGATAATCATACTATTGCACTATTTTATGAGGCAATAATGTAGTTCCCGAGTGGATAAAGTATGAAGCTGAAGGCCGAGTACTTTAGCCCAAAAATGGAACTATATTATTGCCTCATAAAACCTTGCCCGGTCCCATTATGGTTATTATGTGGCTAGAATTAGTGTTCCTGGAAGTTTTTGTACTTTTTAAATGTTTACATAGTCCAGTGAAAATCAGATTAGAATTATTTGTCCCTGATTAAGTATAGAGAGTGAGAAAATGGTGGGGATGGGGATTGTGTGGATTAAAAACCAAAAAAAGTAGGTCTGGGTTGAAGCTGCTATTTCATACAGAGACCACTTTCCAAATGCATTCACTTTGCTTTTAAATTAATGGGTAAAACCCTTAGTGAATAATGAACCTAGTTTCAGTTTTCAAAAATTTAGGGGACTGTTGGCTTATGTTGAGCAATTAGTTCTTCAAAGAGAAATGAAAAATCACAGAATACAATCTTAAGGCTGATCTGCAAATACTGATAAACTTGCTCAGCTGCTCTTATCTAAGTATTCCTCTTGAAGTCCTTTATATCTGTAAAGTTACTCACATTCATTAGCATTTTCAGGATGAGGGCCTTAGTTTCTTAGGGTGCATCTATACTGGCATCTTAGGTCGACTTAAGGACACTTAAGTTGACCTACACAAAGCCGTGTCCACACTGGGCTTTTATTATTATTATTAGTAGTAGTAGTAGTATTAAGGCCTGATCTTTAAGACAGGTATTCTAATACTGAAAGGCTAACTGTGAATAAATAAGGTTAAATCTGTGAAATAGTTATGAAACTATCTATTAGTGTCTAATACTTTGACCTAAGAGAAATGGCTCACAGCCAGGTATATACATCAGGAAGTTGTTGGGCAGAGTAAATTAGGTAGATTTAAAAAAAAATCCATTTTTAAATCAAGTTACACTACTATTTTCTTAAGGTCAACTAAGCCTTACTAGCAAGGGGATAAAATATCACTAGGTAGTTTACATAGATTTTTGCTGAGATCACAAATGGAGAGTCTCACAACTTCCTAACTCGATTCACAATTTAGTGATACAAGCAATTCCTTAACCATGCCTCAGTCTTTAGGGCTTTGTCTAGCTAGAGTATGCACAAATGCTTCCCCATTAGGGATAATCATGATGATCTATCTTGAGTTTAAAGATGAATCTACATCAGGTCCAAAGTGATATTTCAAATTGGTTTAGGTAAAAAGATGTCTCAGTTACAAGATAAGATGCACCTTTGACCCCTCAATCAGTTTTCAAGGCACACTTTCATTCAACAGACCCAGTGCCTACAATACTATCAGTGTGAAATCCCATGTTCACACCACTTTTATATTGGTGTTCCAGACTATAGCAACCCAGTTTATCGCTTCTGTTTCTGCAGCAGATCCAATTGATTCTGGCCTTCTCTAAACTTCTGTCCCATGTGAGCAGTATGAACATTCAGTGACAGCTTTTTCAGAAACAAAGTACTACTCATCTATCCCTAGGAACGTAATCAAAGATAAAAGAGTTAAAACAACAAAACGAGTTCTTTTACCTGAAGCTTAGAATTTCCCTTAATCACATCTTTTATAAATATCAGGTTACTCTTGGCAGATCCTTCCTTTCCATCTCATCTACAGGGCAGGGGCTTTTTTCTTGTTTTGTCTTCCCCTTGCCAGAGGGCACATCTGCATTTAAAAGCAGCTTTAGCACCTTGTCTCTTAGGCTATGTCTACACTTACAAAGTTAAGTCAACTTTGTTAAATCAACTTAAGGTCGACCTTGTTAAGTCGACTTAACATATTGGCTACACTTTAAGTCGACTTTGTTAACAGCCGAGATAGCCATTATATTAGTTTTAAGTCGACTTAATAAAGTCGATTTAGCATTAATCCCCGTCTACACTGGCCTTAAATTGACTTAAGGAGTCGACTTAAGGCTTAAGTCAACCTAAAGGAGGTGTTATTAAGTCAACTTAAGCTTTTCTTAAGTCGATGTAAGGAAATGCTTAAGTTGACTTAAGAAAAGCCCAGTGTGGACGTGGCTTTGGTTAGGTCGTTAAGTCGACCTTCACTTGACAGTGTAGATGCACCCTTATTGCACTGCCCCAGGAAGGATGGTGGTTGGTGGGGAGAAGTTCCTTTCTCCAACTTCTTGTGGGGTATGTTTTTAACTATCTGTGTGGTGGGCACAGAGTAGCAGAACTCTGTCTACATCAGCAGTCTGGATTGTCCTCCCAAATCAAGGACTATTCCATTGTTGCTGCCTATCCCTTTCAGTGCCAGGCACCTTGGCTATGTCTACACTGGAAAAAGTTAGGTCAACTTTGTTAAGCTGTCCTAATAAGGACAAATTTAAGTCGACTTAAAGTCAACCTTATTAGGTTGACTTAATAAAGTGGTTTTCCTGAACAGGGACTTAGTCCACTTTGTTAAGTAGACCTAACTGCCCTTAGGTCGACCTAATAAAGTGAACTTAAGAGTCCACACTGTGCTTAGGTTGTCCTAAGGAGTCGACTTAAGGGATAGGTCGACCTAATCAGCGGTTCTTATTAAGTCGACCTAAGCTTTCATTAAGTCCACTTAAGGAATTACTTAAGTCGACTTAATGAAAGCCTGATGTTGACCAAGACTAAGTTAGGTTGATTTAAGCCTCCTTAAGTCGACCTAACTTGCAAATATAGACATAGCCCTTGGTACCAAAGCTTCTCCCACTAACACAGGAGGAATAATACAGTTTAACATGACAGCACACAGGCTATGTCTAAACTTGTTAAATTAAGTCGACTTTGTTAAGTTGACTTAACAAGATTGACTTTCAATTGACCTTGTTAAGTCGACTTAGAGCGTCTACACTGTATATTTAGGTCGACTTAAAGTCGACCTTGTCAAGTTGACCTAGAGCGTCTATACTAGATGCTTAAGTAGACTGGCAGGAGCTAGGTCGACATAGGAGTAGTGCATTATGGGAAGCGTGGTATGTGGCACTGAAGTGCCCTCCCTCCCCCAGCCACTCTGATAAAAGAGGAAGTGAGCTCAGCACTTTCCCCATTGTGCCTGGCAACATGGAGGCTGAGCAGATCATGGACCAGACTCTACTCCTACGCTTTGCCAGGCGGTTATGTGATACCTGCCAGCTATTGCTAAGGCTGCTTGTGCTTTGGAGCAGACTTCGCTGGCAAGCTGCGAGCGCGGACGACAGCCTGCCCCCCACCTTGCTGCCCCAGTGAGATGCCACGCTCACCGAAGTGTGCTCTATGCCTCGTCACCTCTGGGCAAGTGCATCTAGCAGTGACTGGTGGGAGCAAATTGTCCTGACCACCTGGGACGATGACCTGTGGCTGCAGAACTTTAGGATGAGTAAGGGGACCTTCCTCGAACTGGTTCATGAGCTAACCCCGGTTCTGCAGTGCATGGACACCCGGCTTTGACCCACCCTGCCCGTAGACAAGCAAGTGGCCATCACCATGTGGAAGCTGGCAACCCCGGACTCCTACCGCTCTGTGGCCCAGCAGTTCAACATCAGGAAGGCCACCGTGGGGACCGACGTCATGCAGGTGTGCAGAGCAATCAACCGGGTCCTACCAGCCCACGTCATCAACCTGGGCAACCTGCATGACCTCCTCACCAGCCTCACCAGACTCGGCTTCCCCAACTGTGGGGGCATTGTGGATGCCACCCACATACCCATCCAAGCCCCAGAACACCATGCCAAGGACTATGTCAATCGCAAGGGGTACTACTCCATGGTCCTGTAGGCCCTGCTGGACCACCACGGGATAGTCCAAAACATCTAGGTGGACTGGCCAGGGAAGGTGCACGATGCATGAATCCTGTGCAACTCTGCCCTGTACAGGCGCATGCAGGCGGGCACCTTCTTCCCCAAACACACCATCACCATCTGGGACATTCAGGTGCCCGTCCTGATCGTGGGAGATGCTACCTATCCCTTGCTCCTCTGGCTTATGAAGCCATACACGGGCCCTATGGATGACAGCAGGGACCTCTTCAATCAGAGGCTCAACTGGTGCCGCAGCGTCATCGAGCAAGCCTTTGGACACCTGAAGACTCGCTGAAGGGCCCTCGTGACTCGCCTGCTGCTCAGCGAGAGCAACCTGCTGGAGGTTGTCACTGCATGCTGTTGCCTGCACGACCTCTGCAAGCTGTGGGAGAAAGGGTCCCCCGTGTCTAGGAGCCCGAGGCCAAGTGGCTCGCTGTGCAGTATGAGCAGCCCGATCACACCCTGCCCCGAACTGAGTGGGTCCAGCAGCGAGCACAACTCATCTATGATGTGCTGTGGGCCCACTTTGACAGCGTGGACTGCTGACGGGTGGGCATGATACCAGACCCCGTCACCTCCACCACCGACCCATGCCTGCCCCCTCAACCCCACACACTCATCTCCCCCTGACTCCAAACGAATAAAAACCACAACAGAATGTATAATGGTGTACAGGGTTTTTATTCAGATGGGGAAATGGGGGTTGGAAGGTTTGGGGTCAGTGAAGAGGGTTGGGGGGAAGGGGCGTGTGGAGGGTTTGGGGGGGTGAAGAGGGTGGCCTCTGGATGGCGGGTCCCAGGCCAGCTGACATCCATCGTGGGTCCTGGCCCCCCAGCAAGGAGAGCTGCTTCTGGGGCACAGGGCAGGGCCCTGAGGGAACAGGCTCTCCTTCAGGTGCTCCAGGGACCAAGTCTGCCACTTGTTGAGGTTGAGCATTCGCTTGAGTAACCTCTGCTCGACCTGCCAGTGGCCATCATCCTGCTCCTGCTGCGCTGACAGGTGTGCCTTGGTCTGCTCGCTGACGCAGAGCAGGTCTTGGAGTAGCTCGTCCCGTGAGCCACTCACCCGCCTTCTCCTCCAGATTGGGCCTGCTGGGGCATCAGGAGTGCTGCGTGTCAAGGGCACAGGGGCTGCTGGGGAGAAGCAAAGAAGAAGGTCCCTCCCATTAGCTCGTGTGGTGTGCAGCCTGAGAGCAGCTTCTGTCCCCTGACCATCCCCCTGTTTCCCAGTCCCTGTCCCAAAGGGACCCCTTGGTATACGCTGGCGTGCTGTGCTGCCCAGGTCGGGTGCAGTGGCCACAGTGGTGAGGGGCAGGCAGCCCTGCCTCGGGGGTCTCTCCTGAGGCCATGTGCCAGCGGTGTTGGGAGCATGCTGTCTGGCCTTGGTGCTCCCGCCTACAGTCCCCCCCCAACTCCAGACACACCACTGCATGGCTCACCTCCGGGTTCCCCGCCACGCAGACCCCAGCCCCTCTGTCCCTGTGGAAGCTCCTTCCCCCCCTCCGACCCTGCCTGTCCCTGGGCCATGTCCCCCTGCAGTCCCGTCCCACAGGCATACCCAGCCCTGCCCACAGGAAGGGAGGAATAGAGGAAGGGAGCACTCACCAGCAGGAGCAGCAGGTGTCCGCCGTGCTGGGGCTTCTGGGGCAGGGAGGACCTGCTCCCCTCCCTCCTGCTGTGAGGCTGTATCTGCCATTGAGGCAGGGATGAGCTCCAGGCTAGCAGCTGGCTACAGGGCTGACAAGTTGTCCTCCTGCTCCTGCTGGGCACTGTTCTCCCCTTCCTCCAGCACCACAGTCTCATCACCCGAGCCCTCCTCCTGGTCATCATCAAGGGAGGGGAGCTCGGCGGAGTCAATCATGTGGGCTGGCAGACTGCCACTCACCTGCCCCAGAGAGGCATGCAGCTGCTCGGAATAGTGGCAGCTGGTGTTGGGGACTGCCCCTGTCCAGAGCGTCGCCTCCTGTGCATTCTGGTACCCCTGCCACAGGTCCTTAATTTTGACCCAGACCTGCTGGGTGTCCTGGGTGTGGCCCTTGGCAGCCAGGGCCTGGGAGATGGAGGCGTATACCTCCCTGTTCCTCCTTGCAACTGGGAAGCAACTGCTTCATTCCCCGAAATGGCCAGCAGGTCCAGGATTTCCTGGTGGCTCCAGGATGGGACCCACTTGCGGCGCTGGCTGCTCTGCTCTGCCATGCTTGCAGAGGCAGGCCTGACCAGCTCTTTGGTGCAGGGAGGGCAGGGCTGTGTCCTGCCCTGTGGTTGGCCAGGGCAGGCTCTTCCTGTGCCAGGAACATTGGGAGGGAGGGAGGGAGGGAGGGAGGGTATTTAGGTTGACTTAGGGCTACTCTGCGTCCACACTGGCTTAAGTTGAACTAATAAGGTCGATTTAAGAATTAATTCGATGTAAAATGAGGTGTTAAGAAATCGACTTAATTTTTCCTTAAGTTGACTTAATTTCTCAGTGTAGACACACCCACTGTGAGTGACATCATTAAGGAGATAATCATACAGAGAGATCCTAAAATCAAACTAAAAGTTCACATAGAAAGATTCCCAAAATTGTTGCATCAGTTTTTTTCCTTAACAACTCCCCTCCCCTTAACTCTTTATAGTCCTCACAATGCCTATGTGGGCCCACTACTTGGCTCTTCCAGTTCAGAGTCAGAATGGCTATGTCTACATTTGGTAATTTAAGTCGACTTTAACTAAGTTGACTTTGTTAAGTCGACTTAGTGTGTCCACACTTAAAAATAAAGTCGACTTAAAGGGGAACTTAAAATGTCAACCTAGAGCATCCACACTGGATGCGTAGGTCGACTTCTAGGGGCTTAGGGGGACCTAAGGTAGGTCCACAGGGGCAGGGGAGCACCCATTGCCCAATACCAGGGGACTCAGCCTTTGCCCCATTGTACCTAGGTACAATGGGGCAAAGGGGGACAGGGACCCTGGGAGGGCATAGGAGCAGGGTGGGCAGGGCTCTGCCCTGCCAGGTGGGGGGCATGCCAGGCTCCCCCTGGACCCCCACCCCCAGCAGGGAAGGCATTGGTGTAGACCTGGGGTAGCCTTAAGTCAACTTAGGGCTACCCCACGTCTACACTGGCTTAAGTCGACTCTAGGGAATTGACTTAAGCCTTAGGTCTACTAGGAAGGTGGTTCAATAAAGTCGACTTTATTTTCATTAAGTCGACTTTATTTTCATTAAGTCGACTTTATTTTCCTTAAGTCGACTTAAGCAGCTTGCTTAAGTCGACTTAAGGAAAGTGTAGTGTAGAAGCAGGGTAAATTAAGTTGACTTAAGCAAGCTTAAATCGACTTAATTTACCAGTGTAGATGCAGCCAATGTGCTGTTTATTCCCATACTAGAAGAAGAGAAGCAAAGAAACTGCTTTGGTTAATTCACAGCTCCACTTATCCTCACTCACACTTCTACTGGGCTAAGCCACACAGCATCTTTTATAGAAGGTCTCTTCATTTTCTAAAAACATTAATGAGGATCTTAGTCATAGCCTGTGTTGAAGTGTTGAGGATGAAACTCACTTTTGTATTCCTATTGTTTTCTTCCATGGTAAATCTTTGTATTGATAACAAATATAAATTCAGTTAGTCCTAACTAGTTTCTATGATTTATAGGTTCCTGGGATCACTTAATCTGGTTTCATTTAAAAGCTAAAAGTACACAGCACAGTAAAGGAAGTACCACAGGAAGAGGCTTTACCCAAGATTCGATTAACTAAGCAGAACATTGTTTTTAGATAAAAAACAAATCAGTCAACCAGCCCAAGACGTAATTGTGGAGCACGGTAGATTCAAAAGAAAACAAAAATCTTTACTCTTCAAAAATGAAGTATGGATTATCCCTTTTAAGTTATACTGTTCATGATATATTTTGCTTTAAGGATAAGGAATGTACTTCAGCAGGAGATATGAAATATTTCTCTCCACCAAGTTTAAATTCTAGTTTTGGAGGGCTGGAATAAGATCTGTAACAAAATGTCTCAGCAGTTATTTGGCTTTCAGGAACAAATGTATAAGGGAAATCTGTTGCTGGTAAGTATATTTTAAATAGATTACAAGGTGTTGTGGAGGAGAAACCCAGACTTATTACATCCCAGTCAGATACCTATTATCCAAACAGATCAGATTATTTAGGTGACATCTGCAGATACAAAATGGCTAAAATGATACAATTACAAAGCTGAAAAAAATAAGTTTTAACTTTTTTAATATTGATGGGTGTTTCCTCAAAAGTGGTAAATATCATTATGAATCATCTGAAATCACATACCCAATTAGCAGAAAAAAATAAAGTTGCCCTTTTTCTTTATACTTCTCAAATTTCTGTGGGAAGGGAGGATTCATTGCTGGGGGAGTGGGAGTATCCATCCTTTGAAGTCAGATTTAAAAAATACACTTTAGGAATGGTTTATTTCAATGTATAGGTTATATTGAAAACCTACATAATGAGTTATGAAATTGAAAACAAAACAAACCTTTATATTTCTTTGGAAAACTGAAAAGTTCTTTAAAAAGGAGTGAGTGACTGAGTGAGTGAGTGATTTTGATTGCAAACTAATATCACTGGAGTTCCCTGAGCTGCATCAGTACAAATAAGGATTAAGTGAGATCTGAATTGGCTCCAGTATACATTATAAGATAGAATGGATACAAAATCTGTTGTTGCTACCCATCTGTGTGTCTGAAACAACAAGATAGTAAAGAAAGAAAGTGTTAAGAAGCAGTTGGCATCTCACCTGCAACCCACATTCCGCCCACTGGCATAACAAAATAGAGAATAGTGCAGCACAGAATGGGAAGGCCGTCTGAGTTTATTTAAATGTCTTAGAGAAATCATCAACCTGCTTTTTCACAGTGCCAAAGTTCTAATTACCTACTTGGTTTGTTTAATTCACTTCTGTTCAGCATTGCTTGAAAGAAAATACTTTGAAGCCCTTCAGTACTTACTAAACTTTATTGCTAAGTGTACTTGATGTGAACATATCCAAGGCAATTTGCAAACTCCTACCAAGTGCTCTTTACATGGTAAGGACATATTTATTTATGGTAAAGTCAGAACAGCACCAAGATTCGGAGGTAGCTAGTGAACAGGAACAATAGAATCATGCACATTATGGCTCTAAGTAGAGTGTATTTTTCCCCTCATGGTCACACAGCAGTGGAAGATCTAATATGTATCATAAATTTACATAAATATTTGAGTTTTTAGAGGATCTTAAGTAAATAAATAAATCCACCCAAAGTGGGAGTTATTTCTTTTGCTGCTCTCATTATGCACTTCATCACTGGATCTCATTTTCTCTTCCATTTGCCTCTTATCCACTCCTGTAGGCTTTTAATTTCCTCCTCCTTTTGGTGTACCTTCCCTTCTCTAATCAACCTCTTCCCCCATAGCTCCTGGTCTCTCTTCTCATCATTACTTTCTTCTTTTTTTCAAATGTGTTCTTGTTTCCTGCACCTGCCAGTGGCATCTTATTATTTTTAAATGTGCTGGAAAATGTATAAATACAACAAAAAAAGTCAGTCCCTGCCCCAAGACACAGTGTGCATTTTCACTTCCCTATTGGATAGCTCTATAAGAAAAGTAACATTTGTCAGAATATATAGTTATAGCCAATACCTCTAATCTTGCTAAAATACAATCTTATTAACCTTTATTTTGGGTACCCTCAAGAATTCTCAATCAAATTAGGGATTCATTGTACTAAATACTGTAATGCATAGTAAATGTCCCCAAAGCGTTTTCTGTCTAAGAGTGCTTGGAGTGTCTTTATCTAGGACAGCAAAGTTTTTGTCATGAAAACATTTTTTCTTTAGTGTCATGGCAGATTTATTATATTTTGTATAACTGTGTATTCATCCTTTAGTGTTGTTACTGAGAAAACCATCATGGTTTATGTCTATTTACAGTTGCTTGTGAAAGCTACTGTTGTTGCTCTTCTGTTGGAACCCACAATGACGCTTTTGTCACTGAATTCAGTGGGAGTAAGATTTGGATTTTCTTGCATATGAAGTCAAATCTCTGTTGATACAGAGTAATATCATATATTTAATCTGAACTTTAGGTTGTCAAATGTGCCTATCATGTATTCCTTCCTTCTGTCACATGCAAACTTTTGGATCAGCCTAAGATTACAGTGAACTATTTATTCTACTTGAAGCCTGTTCATTAACAATGTATTGACTGTAACAGTGCCAAAAGTTGTAAATTGGGCAGTCTGAGAAGAATCTACAATATGTGTTCGGGACTAACTGCACCATTACTTACAAAATTACACAGGGAGCCAGACAAAGGGAGAGGGTAGACACATGGGAATGTCTATGTGGCACGGGATTGCTGTCCCCTTTAAGAAGAGTCCAGACCCAGTCTACTCCTGAGGCACTGGTTTAATGGAATGAACCCATATATTACCCACAGACTAGGGCAACCCATCTTTACCCCAATCCATGTAGCTCAAGGCATAAATCAATTAAAGCATAACCTGGTTAATTTAAGTACCCATCCTTTCTCAATTCATAGGATTTCAGGTGTAATTTTCGTCAGGCTTGTGCGGTCTTTTACCAGGGAAGGGAAAGAGCCTTACACAGTAATAGCCTTATTATCTATTTATTAAGAATTACCAAAACAGAATACACTAAGCATACAATGCTCACCACTCCACTAAACATCACCTGGTGGCCAGTCAGGATTAGATCAACTGTTACTGAACCAACGAGAGGGGATGCCATCTTAGATTTGATATTAGTGAGTAGCAAGGACCTCATAGAGGTTGTAGGGGACAATCTAAGTTTAAGTGACCATGAGCTAATTCATTTCAAAGTAAACAGAAGGATAAACAAAAAGAAATCTGTGACTAGGTTCTTTGACTTTAAAAGGGCTAACTTTAGAAAATTAAGGGAATTAGTTAAGGAAGTGGATTGGACTGAGGTACTCATGAATGCAAATGTGGACAAGGCTTGGAATCACTTCAAGTCAAAGTTTCAGGAACTATCTGAAGCCTGCATTCCGAGGGAGGGGAAAAAATTCACATGCAATAGTAGTAGACCAAATTGGATGAGTAAGCATCTCGGACAGGTGATTAGGAGGAAGCACAAAGCCTACAAGGAGTGGAAGATGGGAGGGATCATCAAGGAAAGCTACCTCTTGGAGTTAGAACATGAAGAGATAAAGTGAGAAAGGTGAAAAGTCAAGTAGAGTGGACCTTGTGAAGGGAATTAAAACCAATAGTAAAAGGTTCTTTAGCCATATAAATAGGAAGGAAACAAGGAGGGAAGAAGTGGGACCGTTAAACACTGAGGATGGGGTGGAGCTCAAGGATAACCTAGGCATGAGTGACAACAGAGTCCTGTGGCACTTTTAAAGACTAACAGATTGATTTATCGCATGAGCTTTCGTGGGAGAAAATCCCACTTCGTCAGACGCTTTGAAGATAGGAAAGTTACAGAGTGGGAGGAAATTAAATGCAGGGGAGTGTATGACATAGCATCAGGTCAGGCTGTAACAGCAAATCAAAATAGGTGTTAGGATTCAAAACACTAGGCATGAGTGAATATCTAAATAAGTACTTTGCCTCTGGTTTTAGTGAGAGTAATGATGAGCTTGCAGATAAAGGTAGAGTAGCTAATAGGAATGAGGATTGGGAAGAGGTAATTGCCATATCTGGGGTAGAAGCCAAACTCGAGCTGCTTGATGGGACTAAATCGGGGGTGGGGGGGGGGGAGAAATAACTCCATCCGAGGGTATTGAAGGAACTGGCACATGAAATTGCCTGTCTGTTAGCAAGGATTTTTAATGAATCTGTAAGCACGGGGGTTGTACCGAAGAAAGGAAATAAAAGTGATCCAGGTAACTACAGGCCTGTTAGTTTGACATCAGTAGTATGCAAGGTCTTGGAAAAAGGATATTGAGGTTAACAGTAACTGCGATAAAATACAACATGGCTTTACAAAAGGTAGATTGTACCAGACCAACCTGATCTCCTTTTCTGAGAAGATAACAGATTTTTTGGATAAGGGGAATGCAGTGGACCTAATTTACTTAGATTTTAGCATTTGATACAGTTCCACATAGGGAATTATTAGTTAAATTATAAAAAATGGGGATTAATATGAATATAGTAAGGTAGATAAGGAACTGGTTAAAAGGGAGGCTACAGTGGGTGAACTGAGGGATGAACTGTCAAGCTGGAGGGAGGGTAATAGTGGAGTCCCTCAGGGATCAGTCTGGCTTGAGTAATATGTTAGCAGTGCTCAATGGACAATAATATGTTAATTGAAATTGGAAATCATTAATCTGGATTCTGCTCTGAGAAGTCTATAGTTTGGAGCTTGTTTGGTTGATGACTGATTTTTATCAATGACAATAAATATGTAGTGCTCTAGAAATGTTGAAGCACAATGTATATGTAAAATTTCAGCTTGCCTCTTAATTTAAATATCACACTACACATACAGTGCCAGACTCTCAATTTATGTAAATCATCTGAACTCCATTGGCTTCTCTGGAACTAAATCAAATTTACATCATTTGATCTGGCCTCAAATATTTAACATGTAATACATTTTTTCACAGTTCCATTCTATTCTTCCTCCCTACAAAAGAAAACATTTAAGAGGCTGCATAAGTGTTTACTGTCTTCCTCACTCCTAAATGCATGGTTGTAATTTCTGGCTTTTCCCACACATTGCACAAATTTTAAGAGTAGTATATTCTTCATTTATTTTTAAAGAGAGTTCCTTCTTATTAAAATGAATCGCTCCATAGTAATATTCTATTTTAATTTATTTTCTATCAATTATGGATTAACAGAATTTAGAAAACAACAGAATTCAAATCTTTAAATTATATTAAAAGACTTTTTCCCAATAAGAATCATGAACAGAATTTCATTTATAATTCATCCTTGTAAGTAGAGTCCCTTTTGCTAGTACCTGTGGATTGAATCTGGGCCATGAATTATGAGGAACTGCATGCAATATAATTGTGTTAATAGCCTGCTGCTGTTGCAGAAACTGGTGGTAAATTCTTGTAATCTTCCAAGATCCCTACATTTCAGACTTCCCTGAAAGCTTCCAGTTGCTGTATTGTTGATTTACAAATCCTGAAGTGGTGAGGTTCAGTCAAACAAAGCTTCAATTTAGCTATAAATGGACATTTCTTAATTGCCAGTGAAACAATGGATATGATTTGCACAAAGCTTTTAACTCTGCAAGTTAACTATAATAGATCCTTTCTTTCTGTCTTTCTCCTTCTGGTCAGAATTAAAAATAATACAAGTTTGACCCTTTGCCAAATAGCTTTTAGGTGAATTTAACTTTCCAGGTCTCTAGGTTTTATTCAGAAAAATTAGGAGGACCTTCTCAGTTACAGCTGACATGATTTGAAGTAAATTCCTAGTCCCAAAGCTTTGAAAGTGAAAATCACCTTTACTTTCAATACTGTCCTTTTGGAGGAAGGCCAATTGAAAAATGCTTTCCGGGCAATCTTTAAAACTAGATTTGTGCCCTCAGTTACTATGTTTGATGTATAAAGGAAGCTTGAAAAGTTGTGCTTTGTTTTATCTGGAAGAGTTTTTCTTTTGTATTTTTATCTTGGGAATTTCAGAGCTATCAAACTCCAATCTTCCTAGGTTTTGTGAAGGGCTACTTAGAGGATTTTCACTGAGAGCTCTCAAGCATTAGCGTTTATTTGGCATTGATGTTATAGTTTCAATCCATTTTAAATAGTTAAGCCAAAACTTTCTTTGTTCGACTGCTCAGCTTTCTACCTTTGTAAGACAACAGAGTCCTGTGGCACTTTTAAAGACTAACAGATTTATTTATCGCATGAGCTTTCGTGGGAGAAAATCCCACTTCGTCAGACGCTTTGAAGATAGGAAAGTTACAGAGTGGGAGGAAATTAAATGCAGGGGAGTGTATGACATAGCATCAGGTCAGGCTGTAACAGCAAATCAAAGTAGGTGTTAGGATTCAAAACACTGGGGAACAGCACATAGAGGAGGGGGAGGTCAAATCACTTGTTGTAATGAGAGAAAAATTTGACTCAGTTGTCTTGGGGTTAAACAGGGACTATGGATTTTTCTCGCATTACAACAAGTGATTTGACCTCCCCCTCCTCTATGTGCTGTTCCCCAGTGTTCTGAATCCTAACACCTATTTCGATTTGCTGTTACAGCCTGACCTGATGCTATGTCATACACTCCCCTGCATTTAATTTCCTCCCACTCTGTAACTTTCCTATCTTCAAAGCGTCTGACGAAGTGGGATTTTCTCCCACGAAAGCTCATGCGATAAATAAATCTGTTAGTCTTTAAAAGTGCCACAGGACTCTGTTGTCTTTCTACAATAGACTAACACGGCTACCCCTTTGGAATTTGACTACCTTTGTAAGGTTATTATTACTAATTCTTCAATTCCCATGTTACTTACTAGATAGTAGGTGTAATTTTTTTTTCAAATGGGCTTACATTACTTTGCAGCATAATAGCTTGTCTATACAGAGACTTAGTGCTGTCTTGTAAGGGTGTAAATCTGCAGCACATAAGTCTGCTGTGCACTAAGTGGAAATGTGGACTTTGGGACCATACACTAAATGTTCTGTAGTGCACTTCTACTTGTTGCTATTTCCAATGAACTACATGACTTTCAGTACACAGTAGCAGAGACCACAAAATTCTGTAGTGGGTTTGAAACATTACTAAGACAAAGCAAACTACAGTACTTTTAGTGCATGATAACAGGATCCATATGACCAGTGAGTAGCAGGCTAGTTCATTACAGAATCACATGCCAGTTTGACACATAAATACTATATTTGAATTTTCAGAAGCTTTGATAAAGTTCAACACGAAGTGTTCTTAAGCAAAGGACTCAGTTCTAGGATAAGAGAAGAAGGTCCTCCCATGAATAATTGGTTACCATAGTAATAAAAAAGTAGGAATAAATTATTAGTTTTCACAATGGAGAGAGGTAAATAATAGGGTCCTTCAAAGAATCTGTACTGGGACCAGTGCTGTTCAATATATTCATAAATGATCTGGAAAAGAGAGTAAACAGTGACATGACAAAGTTTGGAGATGATACAAAATTACTCAAGATAATTAAGTCCAAAGCTACCTAGAGTTACAAAGAAATCACACAAACCTCAGTGACTGGGCAACAAAGTGGCAGAGGAAATTCTATGTTGATAAATACCAAATAATGCACATAGGAAAACATAATCCTAACTATACATACAATGCTGGGGTCTAAATTAGCTGTTACCAGTAATCTGGGCCCTGGTCTTCACTGACAGTGAAGTTCAACATAATGCTGCTTACCTGGACCTTCTGCAGCCTGTGTCTCCACTATCAGAGCAGTAAATTTGGGGGAGGGGAGGAGGAGCTGTAAATAATGTGACCAGATAAGTTGTGTAGCACTGAGGTCAAAATCTACAATTCTAATTAAGGTCCATGCAGCCAGAGAACAGTTTTTCCATTTTTTTTTCTGTCTGCTACACCATAGCAACATAGCTCCTCCCCATCTGCAGTCCCAGAAAGTTTTCAATTAATTCCTCTCTCTGGCTATGTCTACACTTAGAAAGTTAAGTCGACTTTAATAAGTCAACTTTATTAAGTGGACCACCATGGAATCTTCCAGAATATCTATGTGGGCTGGCCGGGGAAGGCTCATGACGCACACACATCCTCCGCAACTCCACCCTGTACAGGCACCTTCTTCCCTGACTACACCATCACCATCGGGGACGAGCAGGCACCAGTCCTGATGCTCAGGGATGCCGCCTACCTTTTGCTTCCCTGGCTGATGGAGCCATACACAGGTGGCATGGATGACACAAGGGACCTCTTCAACGGGTGCCACAGCATTGTCGAGCGTGCCTTCAGAAGCCTGAAGACTCGCTGGAGGGCCCTCCTGACCCGCCTGCAGCTCGGCGAGAGAAACCTCCCAGAGGTTGTGAGCACATGCTGTTGCCTGCAAAACCTCTGCGAACTGTGGGGGGAAAGGTTCCCCCACGTCTGGGAGGCCGAGGCCGAGTGGCTCACGGTGCAGTATGAGCAACCTGAAACCTTGTCCTGGAGTCAGCTGGGTGTCCCAGGTGTGGCCCTTGGCAGCCAGGGCGCGGGAGATGGAGGCATACACCCTCCGGTTGTGTTGGCTACCCTGCAACTGGGAAGTGACTGCCTTGTCCCCCCAAATGGCCAGCAGGTCCAGGATTTCCTGGTGTCTCCAGGATGGGGCCTGCCTGCGGCGCTGGCTCTGCTCTGCCCTGCTGCCAAGCAGCAGGTCTGGCCAGCTCTGGGGAGCAGTGTGGTGAGGGGTGAGTCCTGCCCTATGGTTGGCCAGGGCAGGCCTTTCCTGTGCCAGGAATTCTGGGAGGGAGGTTAGGGAGGGAGGTCTGGAGGCCATGGAGGTCAACTTACGGCTACTCTGCATCTACACTGGCTTAAGTTGACTTAATAAGGTCGACTTAAGTGTTAAGTTGTTAAAATGACTTAACTTTTCCTTAAGTTGACTTAAGGAAATGCTTGAGTTGACTTAAGGAAAGCCGAGTGTGGATGCAGAGTAGTTTAAGTCGACTTAAGCCTCCTTAAGTCAACTTAATTCGTAAGTGTAGACGCACCCTCTGAGTGCATCACTGTGCCTATCAGTTGTGCCTGTGGCAGAGAAACAGCAAGGAAAGCTTTTCCTGCTTTTTTTTTCCTTTAGAGAAGAGGGGTAAGGGAGTGAGCAGAGGACAACTGCCTCCCCACAAGCCCCTGCACCTATTATCTACAATGCAATGCATTTCAGGAAGTAATAAGAGCAATGGGGACGTGAAATCTCGAGCAAACAATTTGCTGTGATCACTCACCTTCACCTTCTGTAATTCAACAGCCTAAAATCAAATTACCATCCCCATCCTTCCCCCCCCCCCAGTGTAGACAAGCCCTTGGAGTCAGTGTGGATAGTTCTTTCACAACATCTTCTGAATATTCAATGCCCAGCAGCAGTAAAAAATATACCTAACAAAACATTTGGAACCATTTGGAATGGGATAAATATTAAGAAAAAAATATCATAATAACACTATATAAATCCATGCTATGCCCACACCTTGTACACTTCCTGCAGTTCTGGTCACCCCATTTCAAAAAAGATACATTAGAAATGAGGGAGGCGGGAGAAGGAAAGAGAAGGGCAACAAAAATTATTTGGGAACGGAACAGCTTCCATATAAGAAGAGAGAAAAAACATTGGCATTGTTCAGCTTAGAAAAGAGACAGATGAGGGAGAAATAAAACAGAGGTCTGTAAAATCTTGACTGATTTGAGGAAAATGAGTAGGGAAGTGTTATTTATTTGTTTACATAACTGAGGAACCACCCAGGGGTCTCCCAATGAAGTTAACAGGCAGCAGATTTAAAATAATTGTAAAGAAGCATTTCTTCACACAATGCACAAATTGTGGAATTGTGTCAAAAGTATAACTGGGTTCAAAAAAGAATTAGATTATCCAGGATGGTCAGGGATGCAACCCCATGTTCTGAGTGTCCCAAACCTTCTGGCTTCCAGATGCTGTGTCTGACAACAGGGATTAATCACTCAATAATTTCCTTCTCTGTTCATTTCCCTGGCACTGGCCACTGTCAGAAGACAGGATACTGGGCTGGGTGGTTCATTGTTCTGACCCACTGTGGTCTGACTTATGTTAAATCTCCATACGGTGCCATTTTCAAAAAATGACTTAGGTAATAAGTCGTAGGGTATGCCTGCATATAAAATGCTATTGTGGTACAACTGCAACTACACTACTGTAGTACTTCAGTGTAGATGCTGCCATGCCAGCGGGAAGGGTTCTCCCTTCGGCACAGGCAATCCATCTTCCAAAGGTCTGGTCTATGCTACAGACAGTTGTCAACCAAAGTCAGCTTTCTGCACCAAAACAGTGGTGGTGTACACACTGAAATCACATGTGCAGGAACCAAAGTGGTCCACAGACAAGCAACATCTCGTCTAAAGATGGTCTCATGGAGGAAAGGCAGCCTAGCATTCCTGTTTACTCTTAGGTATGAGATATTGGCTTCCATGGCTTGTAGAAAATGGTGGCACAATTAGAAGTTTTGTCCCTAATCCACCTGCATCAATACACCAAACAATCACTCAGAACCTTTTCTACAGCATGAGTGCTCTTCCCGCACCCAGGCACAAATTATCATGCCCTTCTTGATCGTTGAGCTGTGCACTTGTCAAGGAAAAGTAAGAAAAGGTGTATTTTACAGTAATGCATCAATGCTGTTATTCCAAAAATAATAATGCTTCTGTTCATTCTTTATTGTGTTTCTACAGATGTGACCTTAAAGGAGAAACCCCTCCACAATTGCTGAGGACCTGCAGCTACTAAGAAAACAACCATGAAGAAGGAAAGAGGCGATGTTCCAAGAACTCCTCCAATCTTCCAAGGGGAAATAAAAGAAAAGGGGGGAATAGAGATACACTGTCTCTGAAAATTGATCAGCAGGAAAGGAATTAAAACCAGGAGCCCATGATATCAGCTCATCAGTGCAAGATAAAAGCTATGGAGAAGGAAACAGAGCTGCTAATGTCACTAATAATGATGCAAACTGAATGCATACATGCTTGTCCCCCTATGCAGCCAATACAGAACTACTTCCCATGTCCTTCTCAAACTGTACCTAGACAACCCTATCCATTTCAGTTCACTCCATCACTTCACACAGATTCTACAATGATAACTGGTCTTACACACAACTGTCCTAGCTCACACTGTCCCTCACTACTTTCTCCCCTCGAGTCTAGCTTTTTGTGTGTTGTGAATAATTGTTATTTAATAAAGATGATTTACATCAATTTACATGTGAATGATAAGGAATCTATTTGTCTCTTGCACATCGTGGTTACAGCTTACATTGATGCAAAGTGAAAGCTGGATAGAAGTCAGAGCATGGTACAGCAATGTTCACAAAGACATCTTATTACTGCTCATTTTCAAATGGCTCTTCAAGGCCTCTCTGATTTGAATGGCCCCAGTTGTGCCCCTCCAATAGCCATGACTACCTCATTATTCATAATCAGCTGGAAGGTGATCCACCTCAATGCTCCATCACAAGGGAAACTTTTAACCCTTATCTTCACAAATATTATGGAGCACACAGGAAGTGGCTATAACTGTGGTAATATTTTCCTCATGTATGTCTAACCTGCCATAAAGACAACTCCAGCAAGCTATTAATCTGCCAAACACACACTCAGTGGTCACTTGGCACCTGCTCAACCTGTTATTGAAGCACTCGTTTCCACTATCCAGGTTGCCCATGTAAGACTTTATGAGCCACAGCAGTAAGGGCAGGGTGGGTCTCCGAGTGTCACAATGGGCATTTTAATATATTCCTTCGGAATCTTTTGGTCTGGAAAGAAAATCTCTGCTTGCAGCTTTCTGTACAGTCTAGTGTTCCTGAATATGCTTGCATCATGCATCTTTCCTGATCAACGCACATTGATGTCAGTGAAACACCCTCAATGATCCACAACAAGATGTTTGGGGGCCATCATGCCGTCTATTGCTCACCAGAATTAGGGAATCCCAGCGTTGAGAAGCTATCCACTATTTCACACACAGTTCCAAGACACTCAGTCCTACATAGTAGAATGCAATTAAGAGCCGTGCACCCTTGCAATAACACCACAGTGTTTGGACTCCAAAGTGATTGGCGACTGACTGCTAGTAATCTGAAATTGGCAGCTTCCACATGGTAATCCCCATGCGCTTTTTCACTGAGAGGGCAGCTATCTTATTCTGGCATCCTTATGCTGCAGGGCATGGTTGAGCTCTGCACAGAGTTCCATGAAGGTGGCTTTCGCATTCGAAAGTTCTGCAGCCACTGCTCATCATCTCAGACCTGCATAATGATGAGATCTAATTAATCAGGGCTTGTTTCACACACCTGAAATCAGCAGTGCAACATGTGCAGAGGCTCTGTGATGCAAACAATAATTCAGCATTGTTTGTTTGCATGGCACACAACAGGTCAGGAGCTTTGGACTCCTGATCCAATTAGGAGCTCATGACATACTGCATGACCACCCATGATGTGATCAGAACACTTGCAACAACAGTGGAGAGCAGTGCAGGATCCATCCTTTCAGAGAGAGATAACAGATGCTCAGAAAACTGGGGCCATTGAAAAATGCTGTGAAACACCATTGGAAACCCATGAAATGACAGGATGAAAATAACTGCATCATGTGACATTGAGCCCAGACCCATGATGCACTCTGATCCTCCTCACCTTCCCATATATCTCCTAGTCAGTTGCACAGTGCTAGAGCACTAACTGTGAACACTTCACACACTTTGGCAACACAGTTAATATTGTGTAGTCAGGCACAAGCATTGTAATTGCAGTGCTTCTTGATCACTGCTGTAACTTATTTTGACATTACTTGCTAATGCAGGCCTACAATGTGTTAGCTAGGTCAACAGAAGAATTTAGCTGTTGACCTAACTCTGTCTACACCAAGGGTTAATTTGTTATATTTACATCTCTTATGGGGTGGTGGGGAGGGGGGATGTGAAAAATTCACAGCCCCGAGAGATGTAGTTATACCACTGTAAGGGTGTGTCTACACTTACAAATTAAGTTGACTTAAATTTACTTAAATCGACTTAATTTAATCTGCGCCCACACTACATTTTCCTTAAATCGACTTAAGCAGCAGCTTAAATTGATTTAAGGTGTCCCTGCCAGCAGGTAGAGGATCTTGGGGGGCAATTACCGCACCAGTGGGGTACAAATCAATCTTTATTGAAAAATGTAAAACAGTAAAATTTAACAGTGGGATGTATGGGGTTTGTCACAGTAGGCAATTGGGGAGGGGGTTTCTCTTATTAAGCAGTGTGAAAATGAAGAGGTCTCACAGCGAGTCATAATTGGTGGCTAGCTATACTACAAAAAAACCAATATGTCACAGTGGTATAGGTGTAGAGGTACAGTAAAGGCAATGGTAAGCAATGGAGTTTTACGAATATGAATGAGATACAAATGGCAGTAAAATTGCACAATAAGGGTGATTAGTGAATTTACACAAGTATAATAGTACAGATGAGAATTAATAACTTGGTTTGTAGGACTGCAGTGGCAGGCAGTCTGTAAGAGCGTACCTAGAGGCTGGGTTAAGGAACGGGTGGGGGTGGGGTGAGTAATCAGTGGCAGAGGAAGAGGGAAGAGTACAGCTGCAAGGGATGCAGCAAGAGGCACTGAAGCCCTGCAGGGCGAGGCTCAGAGCAGTTTTCAGGAGCCTGCAGGCTAAACGCGGAGAATCAAAGAAGAAAGGCAGGAAGGGGCTTGGGAAGTTCAGGGAGAAGGGGAAACAGCAGCGGAGGACTTGGGGTGTTCGGGGAAAGATGAAGACACAGAGGTACTTATTTAACAACTTAACAGCAACTATACAACTTATGCTAATAATGAACAACAGAAAGAAGGAAAAACAAAAAGAGAGAAGCAATACAGTAAAACAGTTATCTTTAATCTAGCTTGACTATGACCACACAATATAACAGGTAATAGCAAACAAGTATCCCACTTAACTACCACTAAACACAGACACAAAATTCAATTCTAACAGGACTACAACTTATACAAGCTAATAAAATGCAACTTAACAAAACTAAGCCTAAACAAACTAATGAAACTAAACCTAATGGCACGCCTTATACTATACTGGTCCTATTGACCAAGGGGAGCAGTCCCAGAGGCAGAGTGGTGTGAGCCCAGGGTAAAGCTCCTGGGGGGAGTCAGGGGATGGTGGCTGCAGCAGTGGAAACAGCTGAAAGCAGGGAGCCCCAGGACAGAGCACATGGAGGCAGAGCTTAGCAGCGGCACAGGCTTTTCTTTAGCAGCAAGGGAGCTGCAGAGTTAGAAACAGTTTCAGGCACAGACCAAGGAATTAACTTGAGTCTGTCTGCTGGGGAAGCAAGGCCAGAAGCTAGGACAGGAAGAGTTTGCAAGAAGGGAGCCTTACCAAATCCCAGGACAGCAGCAGGAATAGAGGCAGGCACAGCAGCAGCATCAGAGGATGCACAGGAAGCTCGGTTCGTTTTCAATAGTCAGGAGATCTCACAGGAAAAATTTGGTGTTCGTGGGAGGGGAGTTTAAAAACGGGGGTACATTCAAAAATCAAAACGAGAGTGGAGAAAGTTCCCCCCAAAGACCCCTAGCTGATCTGACCAGGTGGCAAAACAGGAACCTTTCTGATGTCTGACTCAAAAAAGTCCGGTTTTAAAGGCAAACTCAGGCAGCTTCCTGCCAGTAATTCTGATTGGCTCCCTCTGCTACAGGGGAGGAGAGAGGGCATGGAAAACTGCAGGTAAGCACAGGACATGTCTGGGCAAATTTCTGAGCCATAGGTATGACTCATGCCCTTAAGCTCAACAGGCCATTTAAGTCTTGCTCTCCTGGGCATTGTCCACCCTACACCGAGCCAGGGTCTAAGCAAAGGAGCTAAAGGCCGCCTCCCTGGCCTGGGCGATGGCCCTTAGTAGCCCGGGAGGCGTGGCCACACAAAACAACAAAACAAAGGGAAAATAAATGCAGCAGGGGGACAGCTGCAACAGACATAAGGAAAATTAAAGTCGACTTTATTAAACCTTGTTTTAAGTCGACTTTGCTGGCTAAGACAACAGAGTCCTGTGGCACTTTCCTCCCATTCTGTAACTTTCCCATCTTCAAAGCGCCTGACGAAGTGGGATTTTCTCCCACGAAAGCTCATGCAATAAATAAATCTGTTAGTCTTTAAAAGTGCCACAGGACTCTGTTGTCTTTCTACAATAGACTAACACGGCTACCCCTTTGGAATTTGCTGGCTAAGTCGACTTAAAGGGCTTCAGGGCTTCAGGGCTTCCCCACTGCCCTCCCTGCCAGGGTGGCTGGCATAGGTAGAGCCTGGATTGCCCCCCCACAGGGCAGGACAGAGCCCTGCCCACCCTGCTCCTATGCCCTGCCAGTGTCCCTATCCAGCTCAGCCCCCATTGTACCCAGATACAATGGGGCAAATGCTGAGCCCCCTGGCACATAGCAAGGGATGCCCCCCTGCCACCGTAGACCTGTCCCAGGTCCACCTAGCCCCTAGAGGTTGACTTAGGTGTCCAGTGTGGACGCTCTAAGTCGATTTGGCAGGGTCCCCTTTAAGTTGATTTAATTTTTGAGTGTGGACATGCTAAGTCGACCTAACAAAGTCGACTTAGTCAATTTTGTTAAGTCAACTTAGCTAAGTCGACTTAAATTAACAAGTGTAGACATAGCCTAAGTGCCTAGTGTAGACCAGGGCTTAGACTTCTAAGAGTTAGATACACAAAAAAAGACTTAGACTCAACAATGACTCACCTAACTTTTAGTTGCTGTGCTGCTCAGTGTAATCCACAGCCCTGACTTAGGGAACCAGGCTGTACAATGTGGGAGGAGAAAGGTTGGTATCTGTGGATTGAATTCACAAAATCCAGCATGCTGCTCAGAGACCCACCTAAACTGGTCAATATGAAATGCTGAAGACAGGGTGTTGCCTTATGCCTTTCCCTTAAAAGGAGTTAGGTGCCTAATAGGAGATACCTCCCTCTGCTTGGGATTCATAGCTACAATCCCTCTCCTCCTGGACTCAGGTGCCTAGCAAGGTTAGTCCTTTCTCTCAAAAAAATAAGGAGGAGGTTCTGCCCCATTTTACCTAATAGCCATTTCTTAGAGTTCACCCAGGATTTAGGAGAGGTGGATTCAAATCCTCATACTGCCTAATCTTGAGCAGGGACTTCAATCCAGTTCTGCCCTCTTCCAGGTGAGTGCCCTAACTACTGGCTGCCTCTCTCTTCTGCCTGAATATTTAAGTATTTTATACAAAATATAAGAGACTGTGCTCTGAGCATGCCTGCCAGATCAGGCCAACGCTTAGTCTGAGTATCCTAACAGGGCTAAGGTTTGAGCTAGACGCTGGGCATCAAGACTCAAGGAATTGTGCACATGCCCATCAGCAGAAATGTAGGGGACTGTTTGATGGAAGCTCAGCTGCCTAGTGACTTTAGACTAATACCTGCTTAAAAAACAGCTGATCAGGGATTTTGAGGATTGATGTTTTAGATTTAGGTGGCTAACTCTCTTTGTGGGTATGTGACGGGATGTACCAATCCCTCCAGAGAAGGAGCCCTCAGCATCCTCAACAGCTAGAAAGGCCCTTTCATGGCATTCAGGCTGCACACTCTCTGGCAGGAAGCCAGAGATAAAAGCACAAGAAAAGCCTCAGCAAGAGATGGGACAACAGAGGAGAGAGGTTTGTTCTCAGAGCCAACCAGGAGGATTGCCATTTTGGATGGTATTGCTGTTTAGGAGGAGATAAAAAGCCTGGAGAATTGGGTTTACAGGGTTGCCTGGCAATGAGCCCTGTGGAGCATAGCCAGGCCCAGGAGGGCTTTCAGACTGGACTGCAGCACCACTGTTGCTTGAGGAACCATGCCATACCCAGTGAGGCTTCAAGACTACATGGCAACCCAGCTTTGAGGCTAAGGGGGAATCCTGCTGTACCTGGAAGGCCACAGGGCTGGATTGTAGTCCAATCTTGCTGTGTAAAGAGCCCTGCCCAACTCAGGGGCGTCTGGACTTTGAAGCAGATCAACATTGCTGCTTGAGGGGAACCTGGCCTTGCCTAGAAGGCTGCTTCACTGTGATCTGGTGCAGTTGTGGAATGAGCTCTGCTATACTCAGCCAGGCTCCCAGAGTGTGTTGCTGACCTGGGGCAACATCTCAGGCTCTGCACAGCCTGAAACAGGATCAAACACCCCTTCCTAGGGAGAACCCCAGGTACTATATATCACAGGGTCTAACAGTAAATTCCTAAGTTACTTCTGAAAATGCATCTTAAGTGCTTAAGTCACTTAGGCATTTTGAAAATTTAGCCCAAGATATGAATTTCTAATGAAAACAATGCATATGGCAAAAAATGACAAGCCAATATATTTTCCTCATCCCTGTGAGACAAATAATTAAACTTAATCTTCTATTTCATACTTTTTGCTAGCTTAGTGTGAAACTCCAAAAAAAGAGGATTTATTTCTAGACTTCTGCTGTTGCCAGAATACTGCATCCTCTCTGATTTATTTTAATCTCATGGGACTCCAGGAACTGTGAGGAGCCCTGGCCAGGGGCTGCCAATCCCCAAGTGGGGCTCCGGGAACTGGCAGCAGCCACTGTGGGGGGCTGCCCAGGTGGCAGTGGGGCAGCCAGGCTGAGGGCAGCCCCAGAGGAGAGGCCAGTGTCTACACTTGGTTTAGTGCAAATTACTAAATTCGCGCTTAACCCTACGCCTTCTGGAGGGATGGCTCCATCTCCTGGAGGGATGGATTTATTAGGTCGACTTCTAAGGCTGCTTAATTCAACCTTACAGACACGTCAGTGTGAATGCCGGCTGTAGAAGGTCGAAGTAAGCAGCGTTAGATCGACCTAACCCCTCAGGGTAGACAGGCCTAAATGAAGTTATGTTCAATTTATATTAGTTTAAACAAAATCCAAGGCCCCCGACTGACTCTGCACAAAGAAAACATTCCCTTCCCATAGAGATAGGAATATGGCATGTCTTTCAAGGATAGAAGCAATAGATTGCACTGGGAGAAAATGCATGCCGTGTGGGCCAGGTGGACAAGTTTTGAGGAGACCATACACAATCCTATGCCCAATTTGGGGGCAGAATGGACCACTACAGAGTAGTGCTGGGGCAGTAGCACTGAAAATTCTTCACTGGTGACTATAGAATAATTGTCCTAAATATTCCTACATAAGGTATTAGAAAGATAGAATCTTCAACTATATGTGTCGTTTCCCCATCTAACTTGTACAGATTAAGATATCTATGTTAGTTTCAAATTATTTATTTCTTCAGTCAAGTCTACCAGAATGTCCTAGATAGCTGGTAAGTCAAGGAAGAAGAAACTGCCATAATGGCAGATGAGTTCCAATTGAAGCCTCTGTCCATCACAGGGAAAGGAATCTGAATGGAAGTCAGTATTCTGCTGTTGATCTTAGTGACCTAGGTTCTCTGTAAAATTAGCTATTGAGTTGAACTCAGTAAATATGAACTCATTTTCTAAACGCATCTATCAAAGTTGGGATCATTAACTGAGTTAATATACCCTTTGACAATTAATGGATAATGTTCTTATCTCATGAAAAGAGAAATTTGGTACAGATATGTCAACAAATCCTAGTATACATTTCCAGTTCAGAGCTTTATTATAGGTTTGAATACAATGGCATTTCATTTGCTTATCCCATATCTGAATTTAACCTAGAACTGAAAATAAGTCTGTTTTAACTTGTTTTGAATTCACGTTAGATTATTAGTTCAAAGGATTTTAAACAAATTACTTTCCCCTATATATTTAACAGATACATTTTTATATTATTTTCTACTTGCTAATATAATAGTAAAATTCAATTTCATATTGGTTCATAGTCCATTTTCAGGTTCATTATGACAATCTTTAAAATCTTGGAAATATTTGTATTAATTGTACTAGTATATTGGTAGGTTTTTGTAAAAGCTTATTTTTACAAAATCTATATTGTGAACCAAATCCAAACGGACTTCTTAAAATTTTCCTAATTTGTAATCTGTTACTTAAAAATATGTTTTCTTAATGGATAATTGCAAATGAATAGATATATAAAGTGGACTAAATGTAAAGAATATTTCACACATCCATCATAATTATCTACTTTCTAAACCATTTACTCTTTCAAGTCATCTTCATAGCCAGAGAAAGCTTTTCACAACCGATAGATAAAAATGAAAAGTGCCCAGAGCCTTACTACAGGTATGAGTATAGTCAAATATGACTTTAGGAGCATAGGAAAAGCCTACATTGTGTGCTTAAGATATGTAGTTCACTTGCTCCTCATAGAATATTTGGCAGAATTTTGGAAGATACCCTTAATTTATTCTGTTTGGGGCTTTTGGCAAGGTTGACATTTAGTTTACCCTTGTAAATTTTTTGTGAACAAGTGCTGGTGTTTTTTGAGTGCTTTACATTTCCTTTTGAATACACATTGCAAGGTTGACTAATATTCTATATGACTTCAGAAGAGATGGAAGTTTGAAAGTAAAACCTTTTTCTTTGAAACCATTTTTTCAAAATACGTTCCACCTGTGTGACATATAGATCTTTTTTCACATGGCTTTAAAATTACACAAAAGGACATAATATTTTTGTTCTTGGACTGTTTTGAACAGCCAGAAGAACAGAATAGTAAGGGAAAGTACCAGAGAACCCTATAATCAAGTTGCCTTTACTGAACACAAAAATCAAAATGTTTCAAGGAGAAAGCCTGTGCAGAACCAACTTTCAAGTGGATGTTAGAATGTGGAAAGAGCCATGTAGGGAACTGGACTTCTAAGAGCGCAGCAAAGGAGTTCCTAACGTAGATTATTCTTATGGAAAATCATATCTCTAGGGGTGTGTCTACACTTACAAATTAAGTCGACTTAATTTATTCCGCATCTGCACTGGGTTTTCCTTAATTTGACTTAAGATGCTCCTTAAGTCGAATTAAGGAAAAGTTAGTTCGAATTAATAACACCCTGTTTCAATTTGAACTAGTGCTTAAGTCAACTTTATTAAGTCAACTTAAGCCAGTGGAGGCATGGAGTAGTGCCTAGTTGGACCTTTTTAAGTTGACTTAAAATGTTAAGTTGACTTAATTAGGCCAAAAAGGGGCCACGTCTACACTTGAAATGTCAACTTTTGTTAAGTCAACTTAATAAGGTCCACTTTAAGTCGACTTAAAGTTGACCTTATAAAGTCGACTTCATAAAGTCGACCTAACTTTTCAAGTGTAGACATAGCGTAGGATTCTGGAAAATCTCTAAAGTATTATTATAGGCTATCAAATGTGGGAGGGAGTGGATATAAGATTTGGAATACATTGTCTATGGTTTACACCCTGTGGGCGAAGGCCAACATCCTAGAATCATCTTGTGCAGCAGAACTGAGGAAATGATAGGGCTGGGGTGGGCTGGGCAGAGTTGAAGGAACTGTCTTTATGGGAATCTTCATGTCTCTCCATCACTGTGGAGACATGCTAGGTCTGTGGAGACCCTTCTTTGTCTATTACAGCCACACAATTCTGCTTTATGCTGCCATAAATAACACATTCTTAAGCACGGGTATGTAAAAAGAAGAGATGTGTGCATACCTACTTCTTGTTACTCCTTCTACAGCAGAACTGCAACCATTCTTCTGATCAGATCTTAAATATCTGCAGTGAGATTTTCACCTCTCACTGAAAAAATGACAACTGGTACAGAACTGCTTCAAACTGTTGGGCAGAAACCAGAGAATCCAGATCCCCTCTTTCTTTTCCTCCTCTTTGAGTTCCTGGAAAAGAACTTGATTTTAAGTGATGTTTGTTAATATTTCCATCTCAGTAACAAATGTTTCCAGACTTTCGAAAGGGAACCTTTATTAAGCACCCTATGCTGTCAAGGGACAAAGTATCCTAGCTCCCTTCATTATATCCCTAATCTGACAACAAGTACCTGAAAAATTTCCCTTCTCGTCTTTCATATTATTCAACTAATTACTTGAATAAAAAGCAGTGCTGCCGATTTCCTGTTCACTTTAAATCATGGGGTAGCTAGATAAGTCTTTTGTTGTATGAGAAGACATATTAGCAGGGCTCAACTGATCTTCAAATCAGGTCTTCAGATATAAAGTTTACAAATAACTCACAGATTTTTAGGTAAAATACAGGCTATAGAAATGTCATGTGATGTAACAAAATTGCAGTGTCCAAATGAACAGTGACTATTTTATCTGATGGGTTTTTATGACATGTTAGGTTCTATCACAATCCATTCAGCTGTGTTGTAAGATATAAGTAAATTGATGTTTTACAATGTGATGTGACATGACGTTATCTGATCAGATTTCACAACGCTTAAAATAACACTTCTTTAGACTTACAACTTCCTGTCAAGTTCAGTTACATTGATCATTTATGCAGGTAACTTTAGTAATGGAAATACATGTGTGCCAAACTAGACATGGACTGATAGTGCATTAATTTTACTCACAAGGCAGTCAAGAGATAATATCAGCCTTAACTTCAAGTACAACAATAAGGTAGTGATTAATGTTACTTGACCCAGTGCTCTCTATGAATGTGTGTTTTGGAAATTAATGGAAGTAGAGGTAGAAAAGATCTATCAAGCAGGCCTCAAATGTATGTTTCTGGTCATCATGGTGACCAGTTTTAATAGCCTATCACCTAGCTCCACTGCAGAAATGTAATGGAAGAGTGCCCTCTGGTGACCAAAAGTAAAATTGCTGGTGATGTGAGCCAATTTTATCCACCCCTGCTATAAAGCCATCTACTCCAATCTCAAACCAGTGCAGTCCCTATGATATATGTTTTCATATTTGGTTCCTCCCACCCCAGAGGTTTACATACCTCAGATGATGAGATCCCATTCCTTAAGAGATTTCTCCATTCCTTTCCTTAAGAGACTATTGCACAAGCAAATAGGTTACACTATAAAGATTCAAAGGGGTAGCCATGTCCATCTAGTTCAGCAAAACAAATTAGGAGTCTTGTGGCACTTTTAAAGACTAACAAATTTATTTATCGCATGAGCTTTCATGGGAGAAAATCCCACTTTGTCAGATACTTGAAGATGGAGAAGTTACAGAATGGGATGAAAATAAATGCAGGGAAGTATAAGTCATAGGATCAGGTCAGATTGTTTTGAATCTTTGATTTGTAATCAATTTGCCTAAGTACAGCTATTAACATACCATCAATAGAGTAAACAGAGAGTTTGAAGTGTTCTCCTATTGATTTTTGAATGTTCTTTTCTCTGATGTTTGATTTGTTTCCATTTATTTTTTTGTGCAGAAACTCATCATCAAGAATCTATAGCCTATTCTATATGATGATTCCTCATTCTCTCAAGCCTTGGAAAGCAGACCTCTCCTTGCTTATAGACAGCCTCCCAATCTTAAGCAGATACTCACCAACAACTACAGATCAAACAACAGAAACATTAAAGCAGGCACATATCCTTGCAAGAAGCCCCATTGCCAACTTTGCCCACATATCTGCACAAAAAACACTGTCATAAGACCTAATCAAACCAGCTACTTCATCAAGGGCTCATTCACCTGCTCATCCACCAATGTGATCTATGCCATCATGTGCCAACAATGCCCCTCTGCCTTATACATTGGACTAACAGGACAGTCTCTGCACAAACACTCTTCCTTTGATTTTAAATTTTATCATATAGAAAAGTCAAAATTGGAAGAAAATGATTCAGTCCACCTGAAACTTTTTCAGAATTTTGCTCTGAAGTCACTTTGTTGTTGTTTTTCTATGAACTCAAACACCTAATTTCTACTGAACTCTACTAGTAAGTCTTCCTTTGGGTGTGCAGGAGCCAATAGGTTTTAGTGCATTATTCCATCCAGCCAATTAGCCAAGTTGCCTCCTTCACAAGCCTATGAGGAGTCTGAGTGCCCACAAGGAGGCAAGAAAACAAAGTGATCCTGTGACACTCCCACAGTATCTTTCTGCATAACTCAATAGGGTCATATATCATTATTGTTTATGATCCATCAGTCATTTTCAGTTCATGCACACCGGTTCATATTTGAACAGATTTAAATGCAAGTCAGTCACTCCACTGATTTCCAATAGAAGGGTGGTGAATACAGATTATTAGGAAGAAAAACTGAGCTTTCTGGGTCTTCCATGTCTTATAGACGGTCCTTTGAAAAGCCTCACTTTAAGGAGTGATAACAACATACAGTGAAAACCTATGCTCACTGAAATCAATGGCAGAGCTCTTATTGAATTCAGTGAGTGGGAACACATAGGATTTTTCCTGACAAAGCATGGATAAATCACTTCCAGCTTTCTAACCTGTTGAATGCTATTTGTTCTTCTACCACAGTTCAAAGTCTACCTTTGCCTAGTGAAGAAAAAAAACAACAACATGTAATAGAATGTATTTAACTGCCTTAAGCTGTGGGAAATGCCACACTACATTTTGTATTAAGTTAAAATTGAATTATAACCAATTTTAATAAACAGGTGGACTGCTTCTTGGAAGCTTAATGTCATTTTAATTTAAGTTGACATATTTATTAAAATTCAAGTTAATAAATACACTTCTCATTAAAAACCTAAATACCATGTCATTGTCTCTGTTTCCTTATAGCAACGCTAATGCATAGTAACCTATATTGTGTGACTAAGATGTACACAGACAAAGAAATATTAGGTATCTTAGACTACGTCTACACTTGTAAATTTAGGTCGACTTTAGCTAAGTCGACTTAATAAAGTTGACTTTAAGTCGACTTTGTTAAGTTGACTTAGCATGTCTACACCTAAATTGTAAGTCGACTTAGGGGCACTTTACAAAGTCGACCTAGAGCGTCCACACTGGAGGCCTAGGTCGACTTCTAGTGGCTAGGGGGACCTTGGGCAGGTCCACGGTGGCAGGGGGGCACTCATTGCCCAATGCCAGGGGGCTCAGCCTTTGCCCCATTGAATTGTACCTACGTACAACTGCCAGGCTCCCCCTGTGCCCCTCTGGCAGGGAGGTTAGTGGGGGAGTCCTGCAGAGCCCTAAATCGACTCTAAATCGTAGGAGCCTAAGGTTGAATTAAAAGGAGGTTTAATAAAGTCAACTTAATTTTCATTAAGTCAACTTTATTTTCCTTAAGTCGACTTAAGCAGCTTGCTTAAGTCGACTTAAGGAAAGTGTAGTGTAGACGCAGAGTAAATTAAGTCGACTTAAGCAAGCTTAAGTCGACTTAGTTTACAAGTGTAGACACACCCTTAGTGAGTTAGGGCAGAGTCCAAAGCCCATTGAGGTCAATGGGCATCTGTGACATCATTGCTTTTGGATTAGGCCTTTAGAACGTTTATATTTGCTCTTCTTGAGTGAGGTACATAGGACATAAAAGTGTTTGATTGTGAGCTATGTTTGAATAATGCTATAAGATAATTCAATCCATTACATTTTGTAACAATTTAGTAGAATTATATTAGCTCATGGAACAAGTTTAATGTTTCATATGAAGGAAAAAAATCAGCATTATGGAAACAAAGTGATCTGAAGTACTGAATATTTCTGATGTATTCTGGGTGCTTCTTTAGTTGTAAAATAGCAAGATTTAGATTTAATAAAAAACAGTTCAAATATGAACAATATTAAATTAAAACAAAAGATGTTATATTCATCCCAAATAGAAAATAAAACTGACATTGTATAGAAAGCAATAAAAAGTTTTAAAGAGAGCCATAAATCCCTAGTATTATACCCAGTGTTGTTTACAGTGCTGTTTTTAGCCATGTTTGTCCCAGTCCATTACACTATGTCTACACTAGAAAAGTTAAGTCAACTTTATTAAGTCGACTTAATAAAACCAACTTTAAGTCAACTTAAAGTTGATCTTAACTTTTCTAGTGTAGATATAGCTCCTTTTTTACCTTAATAAGTTGACTTAACACTTTAAATCGACCTAATAAGGTCAATTTAGGCACTAATCCCCATCCACACTGGCTTAAGCGTTAAATTGACCTAAAATGAGGTATTATTAACTCAACTTAACTTTTCCTTACTACGCAGAGTAGTTTAGGTTGATTTAAGCCTCCTTAAATCGACCTAACTTGTAAGTGTAGATGCACCTTAGAGAGATAAGGGGTGTAAGATAGTATCTTTTATTGGACCGTCTTTTTCAGAAATGAAGAATAGGTCTCTGTAGCTTGAAAGCTTTTCTCTTTCAACAACAGATGTTGATCCAATAAAAGATATTACTTCATGTATCTTGTTTCAGTAAGATTATACAAGTGCCTAAAATTCAACCCTTAAATGAGTCTGGCTTTAGTTTAAAGTTGTTTATCACTCATGACCCAATGAGAGTTGATGGTGCTCTGCACTTTTGACTGTCAGGCCAGACCTATTTAGGAACCCAAATTTAAGCAGATATTTAAAAATACAAAACCAAAAAATCATGTTTAAGCTGGTGATCTATTAGTTGCACAGATGAAGTGCCATTTGTTTTAAGAGCAGATTTTGAGCCGCCTGAAAGAAAACTGAAAACAGCTCAGTAATAAAATAATATATTCCAAAGGGGACAATGGAGAAAATAATCATATTTATATTAAAAAGAAAAATCCTAGGCGGGGGGGGGGGAAGGTAGATAACTGGTCTAAGTTAGGAAAGAAAAGAATAGGAAAGAGGTGGTGAGTGGTTAGAAAATGACAGAAGAACATATGCATTTTATTCAACCATAAAAAAAGAAGTCCGTGCTCATCTTGAACATCTTCACAGGAAAGAAAATTGTATTGTTATTATTTTGGAATAGGTTCATCCATCTTTGCTATGGTCTCATTGTTCATCTAAACCTAAACAAAGCAGATACAGTAATAGGGTATAATAAGAAGCTAGTTTTATCAAGAAGTTTGCACATAATGTTTTCTATGCAAAGGATTAAAGCTCAGTGAATAGAGGGAAACATTTACAAATATTTATATGAATTCCAAATCAAATTTTGATTTGCTATGCTCGCTTTCCTTCAATTATTATTTTGGCACATTTATGAGTGAGGCTTTAAATTTTAGTTTTATTCAGTTATTTACAATAACAAGTTTGACCAATAGACGAGAATCATTTTGTGATTAAGAGTCCATTATGGTTGGGAACAGTTTTTGTTCAGCTGGGGAAGGGCTGAATATAGCAAAAGCACTGGACTGGGAATTAAGGAAGCTGAGACCAGTTCCTGATTAACACATGGTCTTCCTATGTAACTGTAACATTGCGCCACCTGAGGCCCCTCTGCCGCCCTCCTGGCTCACAAACCACTCAGGGATGTTACAGTTCACCAGTTACCTGGTGCAGTTTATTTACAGCATGCAATCCTGTCCTACCAACTTCTTATGATATTCAGCTTGGACTAGCAGCTCAGGGAATCCTCATCTTCATAGGCAGGCAGGCAGGTAAAACCTCTGCTTACCTTGCACCCTCTGCCTTCCCTCCTTACTTCCTTTCCCTGGGCCTGTATATGGCCCCTGGCTAATTAGGCTAACAGCTGCTTCCCATTCACAAATCATGTACAGGTGTTCCTAGCCAGCTCCAATTTACCTTGATTAATTGGGGCTGAGGTGACAGAGGGCTGACTAAGCAGTTGCTGCCCAGAAAAAATAGCATCATTCAACCAGTGGATCATTCTGGTCATTCGCCCTATTGGGTCTGTTGGCCTTCAGGTCATTGGCAAAAGAGTCATTGCTGATCAAGTATTTTATGAATAAACTGTGAAATAAATGGATTATAAGAGTACATAAAATCAAGTTGCTTGAATAACAGCTTCAGGATTAAGCTCTAAATTTGAAGCCTAGACAGTTTGATACTGCCCCTTTAATAAACACTTTATACCATATTCACGGTATTTCAGAATAGTGCAAATACATTACAGGGGTCCATACAAATTCATACTATCATAGAAAAATTTTAGCTGAATATAAAAGGATGTTACTTGTATATGTATGACTCCAGTTAAAAACATACTTGGAATTAAAAATAAAGTGGAAAAAAGCTTTATTAGCATTAGTGATGGTTGTTGTAATACTAAATCCTACAGGTATCACC
>ML685779.1:7422539-7448488 GCA_007922175.1 Pelusios castaneus
AGCATGTTTACACTCAAAAATTAAGTCGACTTAAAGGGGACCCTGCCAAATCGACTTAGAGCGTCCACACTGGACTCCTAAGTTGACTTGTAGGGACTAGGTGGACCTGGGACTGGTCCACGGTGGCAGGGGGGGAACCCCTTGCCAAGTGCCAAGGGGTTCAGCATTTGCCCCTTTGTACCTGGATACAATGGGGGCTGAGCAGGACAGGGACACTGGCAGGGCATAGGAGCAGGGTGGGCAGGGCTCTGTCCTGCCCTGTGGGTGGGGCGGGGGAACGCCAGGCTCTGCCTGTGCCAGCCACCCTGGCAGGGAGGGCAGCGAGGGAGCCCTGAAGCCCTTTAAGTCGACTTAAAGTGAATTTAGGGCTAATCTGCTTCTACGCTGGCTAAGTCGACTTAATAAAGTCGACTTAGCCAGAAAGTCGACTTTACACTAGGTTTTATAAAGTTGACTTTAATTTTCCTTAAGTCAACTTAAGCTGCTGCTTAAATCAATTTAAGGAAAATGTCATGTAGACGCAGATTAAATTAAGTTAACTGAAGCAAGCTTAAGTTGACTTAATTTGTAAGTGTAGACGCACCCTTATTGACTAAGCAAAAATAAATGGACTTCCATCATCCTCTGCAAAACAAAAGATAGAATAACCCACAAAATTCCCTTAAGACTGTAATGGTAAAATTACAACCTCCCCTCCCCCCCACTGCCATTATTATTACAAATTTTGCTTTCCTAGTACTAATAGGAAGACGAGATCAAGGTCAGATTCTGCTATTTTATACCACTCAGAAAATGTGGATGAGGTAATGCCTTTTATTTGACTTACTTCTGTTAATGAGAGAGACAGGCATATGAGTTCACACAGAACTCTTCCTCAGAGCATCAGTGCTAATACAAAGTGGAACATGTTGTAGGTGGAGTCCTCAGTGTTGTGAAACAATTCTTTTAGGCGAGTCTGCAGAGGAATTCCTCTAGTTCTCCACATGAATAGAATATCCAGTTTTGTAGTGGGGCAGAAATTCTGTGTCTTAGAGTACAGGTAATTCAAGTCCAGTTAGGGATAGTCTTGATAAACTGATGACCATGCATCATATAGCGTCCACGTGGTGGGGGCTAGAAGTATTCTTTGCTTCTCCTGGAGCTGTAGTGGAGTGGTTGGTTTCACTTTTTGTTTTTGAGATGAGTAGCTGTCAGCAGGCTTTTTGGTACTTTTTTATTTCTTGCATGATTTCCTGATTATTTTCAACTGGAGAGGTTAGTAGGGTCAGCTGCCTCCTGTCCACCCCTTGTGGCCAGTGATGATTCAACAAGTGCCCTGCTAACAATTCTTCCCCTCTCCTGAACTCTCCTGTTACATTCACACTAAATAGTCTCTCAGGCCCTTTTATCCAGGCTTTAATTTCTTTTTTAAAAACATTTATTTTCCCAATACAGCAAACCAAAGCTGAAAACAACAACCCAACAGTTACATAATGGTCTTGAGAGCTACACTTGATGGCCTGTCTTCAGAGGTTCTCTTTCCCAGCTTACTGCCAGGCCTCCTAGCTCTGGCACTCTTAGCATCTCTCACAACCCGATCTGCATTTCAGCTTTTCTCTCTCGCTGCAGCTTCTTCCTCATTGCCACTTACTGCTGCTTTTAAGTGGATCCACCTGAAATAAATGTTGTTGGCTAGCAGTAGGCCTACTGTCCTTTAAGGGCAAGCCACCTTGTTACAGAAAGGTGAGTTTGGGTATCCACTGTACTGCCATCCTCCATTCAGTATTCCTCTCTGCCATGATGCCTACAAAACATAAACAATGTCTAGGCAGTTGATCTAACGTGATTGGTACTTATTCTATTGATTATAAACCTCCCAGTATTGTGCTCTCCTGACTGTTTACTGCAGTGGTGCCCAACTGATCAAGCAGGATTGACTGCTGAATGGTAGTTGCCATTAAAGCCTATGACCGGTGCGCCATCTTCTGATGAAAGGTTGGAGATCACTGGTTTACTGTCTCCTCCTGTTATTCTTCTTCATGCCTTATATTCTATGCCAATGGCCCCCAACTAATAGATCACGATCTACTTCCGAAAAGGTAGTTGCCATTGAAACCTATGAGTGTTGTGCTATCTACTGGAGAAAGGCTGGAGACCACTGTTCTATGCTTTTTGAGATCTGGACCAACTTTCATTATGCTTATGAACAGTACCTCTTATAATGGGACTCTGATCCTTACTAGGTGCTACCATGTTATAAATAACAATATATTTGCCATTCCTTTTTATCTTTATGTATTTAGATTAGATTTCAGTTCTCACAATGGAATCCTCATAATATAACATGGGTAGACTTCTGAATTTTTTCTTTACATTTGTATTGCTTTGCATTCTATATTAGCATGTGCACTACAGAGTATTTTTATTCCCCAGGTTTCTGTTTTGCTTATATCAATTTAATATTTATGCACTGTTCTGACAAAGGAGCTCCTCCTATTCTAATCTTTAAATCAAGTAAAGTTGCCCCAGTATGATAATCACTTTGCATTTCATTCTTTTCTCAGACTCACTATAATTCAAAAATATATGATTTTTGTCTGCCAACTATATTAAAATCTAATTGAGATTCTGAAAATAAAATGCATATATTTGCATATCTGAATTGGCTTTTTGCAAAATATTATCACTAAAAGATAATGATAGTAAATCATATTGATAGGTTAATAATGAAAAGTCTTAGAATGGTTTTTTATCAGACAATGACATCCATTATTTGAAATCCATTAGTAATTTATGAAATAAAAAAAAAATTAAAAAAACAGGTATTATCAGGCAGTCTCTTCAGTGGTATTACCATCACAGTATTAAGGTCAATGACATTGCCAGAAGGCTCTGTTATAAAAACCAAATTCAGGACAAGGTGAGGGAATATTCCTCAAATTATATTGTGTCTTTTTATACTGGTGCTGAAAGCTCTTGTAGTTTGCAATAAAGCAAACATTTTGTAAAAACTAATATCCAAGAGACATTCTATCTCGGGTCCATTTTCTGTCCCATCTCTCTGTGCATGAATCACAGTCTGGGGTGCAATCCAGACTAGTGAGGGGTTGTCACCACCTGCTTTGTAACCTTGTGTGCCTCTCAGTGGTTTGCTGTTGTAGCTCTCAACCTGGGCAGCTGATAAACAACCAAAGAATATTCATTTAACCCTGAGTGTCTGAGTGTAGCTGCAGTCCTGATTCAGAAAATCTGACCTCAGCAGCCTGTCAGCAACACACCAGCCACATTCTGTCTTCCAGCAGTCTGCTTACTACTTTCAAGGTGACCTCAACACACTCCCTCTTCCAAATTTTCTCCAAAAAGTGTGTTCTGCACTGTCCATCCCTCTCCTGGATAGTTCAAATATTAGATGTTCGTTGCCCCATCATATGACATCTGTCAAGGCATATCTTGTATACAGGTTAGTATAATAGGCTATGTCTACACTTGTTAATGTAAGTCGATTTAGCATGTCCATACTCAAATTTTAAGTCAACTTAGAGGGGACTCTACAAAATCGACCTAGAGTGACCACACTGGATGCCTAGGTAGATTTCTAGGGGCTAGGTGGACCTGGGACAGGTCCACAGTGGCAGGGGGGGCACCCCTTGCCAAGTGCCAGGGGGATCAGCCTTTGCCCCATTGCACCTTGGTACAATGGGGCAAAGGGGGCCAGGGACCCTGGCAGGGCATAGGAAGGCAGTGGGGAAGCCCTGGAACCCCCTAAATCGACTTAAAGTCAACTTAGGGCTACTCTACGTCTACACTGGCTAAGTCGACTTTCTAAAGTCGACTTAACCAGCAAAGTCGACTTAAAATGAGGTTTAAGAAAGTTGACTTAATTTTTCCTTAAGTCGACTTAAGCAGCTGCTTAAATCAACGTAAGGAAAGTGTAGTGTAGACACAGAGTAAATTAAGCTTGATTAAGTCGACTTAATTTACAATTGTAGACGCACTCATAGTGTGTAGTGTATTAATACAGGGGTTAAAGTCCTTGAATGGAGTTTTTTGGCAGTTGCAAAGACTGCTTGTAAGGTTAATCTCATCTTGAAAAGTTCTAATATTTGATGATATTCCCTATACTTAGAGTGGAGAAAACTTCTAGAATCAGTAATAGGTCTAAGAATGGAATGAATTTTTAACTGAGAACACAGTTCATAGGGATGGCGTGTTGCAGTGAAGGTAATCTGTCTCTCTAGAGTAAGACTGTTATCCAAGCTGTTAGAAGATCATACCAGGCAATATATTCACTTATCCCCACACACTCCTCGGCCTGTACAATATTGGAGAAAAGGATCCTAGCATTCTCCATGAAGTGACAATATTTCTGCCTTGTAATGAATCTGAGATCAGTGAGATCTCCTAAAGCACCACAGATGCACAAAGGCATCAAGTCTTCGAAAAGGCTCAAACAAGTGCTAGTTGAATGTTAGGGATAGATTTTCTCTTATCAATGGATAAGAGCTGGAGCCCTGGCTGGGGAGCCCTTCTCCCCGGGTCCGCGGCTCCCCTAGCAGGGAAGCCACGGGTCTGGGGAGAAGGGAGCAGGTCGACTTAGGGCATCTACACTGGCTAAGTTGACTTAGACACTAGTTCAAATTATAATGAGATGTTATTAATTCAAACTATTTTTTCCTTAATTCAACGTAAGGTCGAATTAAGGAAAGCCCAGTGTAGACATGGAGTAAATTAAGTCGACTTAAGCCTGCTTAAGTCGACTTAATTTATAAGTGTAGACACTCCCTAATTGTCTGTTCCTCACTTTCTGGATGCCCACCTTGAGACCATGAGGCCCAGTTTGCAACACTCTCTCAACTCACATTTCTCTTGTGAAGCTATTTCATTTTTTGCAAAGTGTTCTGTTACAGTAGTAATGAGTGCCATAAAGAACTCCATGAGAAAATTAACAATTCTGCCTTCAAATCAAGGTTTGAATGCTGTGTAGTAAATAAGCTCTAAGGCTTTACACCGAACAAACAGAATAAAACTAGATATGGAATAATTGCTCATTAACTGAGCACCAAAGATCAAGTGCTGATTTAACGTTGTGCAGGCAACTTTAAAGCTGTCATTTTCTAATTTGTGATTTCTTGAATTTGCAGCCTTATTAATAATCTTTTAATGGGGGCAGGGGTGAAATATTCTATAGAGGTTCTTATATTACACTACACAATAGTATCTGAGTGACTACCAGTAGGGAATTAAGCAACATGAATAATATTTCACCCACAACGTGATCTGGGGTGAAATTCTGGTACCACTGAAGTCAATAGGAATTTTGTCAATGACTTCAACATTGCTAGGATTTCATTCTGCCTCTCTGGGCTCAGTCCACATGTCTTGGCAGTCCGAGACACATGAGGTTGTCCAGAGCATGCAGCTGGCAGCCCTGTCACAACAGTCAGGTTCTTTTGTCTGATTTCTACCAGTTCCTCATGCATCAATCACCTGAGCAGAGAAGACTTGAGTTCCATCTCGTACTTGAAGCCTCCAAAACAGGGAGTTACGTTTCTAAATTATGAACCTGAGCCTTTAAATTATGAACCTGAACCTTAATTATGAGACATCCTCTTGACATCAGTGGGTGCGTCTACACTTGTAAATTAAGTCAACTTAAGCTTGCTTAAGTCGACTTAATTTACTCTGTGTCTACACTACATTTTCCTTAAGTCGACTTAAGCAAGCTGCTTAAGTCGACTTAAGGAAAATTAAGTCGACTTTACTAAACATGGTTTAAAGTCAACTTTATGCTTAAGTTGACTTTCTAAAGTCGACTTAAGCCAGTGTAGAACTGGAGTAGCCCTAAGTCGACTTAGAGTTGACTTAGGGCTCTCCAGGACTCCCCCACTGCCCTCCATGCCGGGGGAGGTGGCACAGGGAGACCCTGGCATGCCCCCCCACAGGGCAGGACAGAGCCCTGCCCACCCTTCCCCTAGGCCCCGCCAGGGTCCCTGTCCCCCTTTGCCCCATTGTACCCAGGTAAAATGGGGCAAAGACTGAGCCCCCTGGCAATTGGCAAGGGCCCCCCCCACCACCGTGGACCTCCCCAGGTCCACCTAGCCCCTAGAAGTCGACCTAGGCATCCAGTGGGGATGCTCTAGGTCAACTTTGTAAGTTCCCCCTGAATTCGACTTAATTTTATAGTGTGGACATGCTAAGTCGACCTAAATTAACAAGTGTAGACATAGCCCTTCAGTGGTCCCTTGAAGTGTATTAACTACTTATGTTAAACAGTCTGTTCTACCTTCTATTTAGCTATGACACAAAATATATTTCCCCCACCTGAAGCAGAGCACTGCATGAGCCTTCAAGTTTGTGTCTCACAAACAGAAGTTGGTTTAGTAAGTGACACACTGTACACAATATATCATAATTATAAAATGGGGTGAACATGGGGATACAAAGTATGCCTGAGATATCATTTGAAAACTCACAATCTGCTGAATATTATTCTGATAAAGTGTGTATAATGTTATTGCAGGTAAAATTATGAGCTCTTGCTATGATTGTTACTGAAACATGTGGTAATTCTGGGTAAAACCCTCAGACCATTTTCTTAAAGACAAAGGCACACCTCCATGCCAGGTAAGTGCTAAAAGGCCAGTACCTGCTTACACAGAGATTCACCAGCAGGGGAGTAATAAACAAGAAATTTACAAGTCATTTGAAAGATAGTTGGCAGCTCACATATCATAGACAATTCATAGAAGATTAGGATTGGAAGGTATCTCAGGAGATCATCTAGTCCAGAAGTGGGCAAACTATAACTTATGGGCTGCATATAACCTTCCTGAGCCTTTCATCCATCCTGCCAGCTACACCTGGCTGGCTGCCCAGACCATGACTGTCACTGATGCTTCCCCATTCCTGCTTGGCTGCCCTATCCCTCTCCCACCATATGGGCCTAACAGGACCTTGGATGGAGCATGACGGCCACTCCCCACTCCCTCCAGACACAAGTCTTCCTCCCACAGGTGGATCTTTGGCACTCTGGACAGACCGCAGGGCTGCCACTCCCCCCTTCTGGCTCCACCTCTTCCTCCCGTGGTCCCAGTGGTGCCTTGCTGGAGCACAGTGGCCACTTCCACCCAGGGGCCATGGTTCAGCACCTCCAGCTCCCCCAGTTCCCCACTTCCTCCCCACAGTACCAAAAAAAGTGGAAGGGAAATGAACAGAGCAAAAAAAATTGAAAAAAATAAGTGGGAATAAATAGTAAAAAAGATTCCCCTCTTCCCCCCACAGTACCAAAACACAGTACAATACAAAATGCAAAAAAAGAGAACAGTGCAAAATAAAAGTGTGTGTGTGTGTGGGGGAAACAAAAGAAAACTGGCAGTGCAAAACAAGTGGACAGTGAGTAGGTGTTAATTTTATATTTCTGTTTATCTATTTATTTTCATGCATGCATTAGCTGTAATAGGGAGCAGGGAATGGGGATTGGAGGGGTGGTCTCTTCCCCTTCAAGCCCCACTCCTTCTCACGCACCCTCCCATCACATGTGGCCCTCCATAAGCAGATGTGGCCCTCAGGCTGAAAAGTTTGCCCACTCCTGATCTAGTCCAACCCCCATATGTCAAGGAATTGCCCGATTCCATGTCCGAGCAAAGTCTTTTCCAGTACAAAGGGCAAGAGTAAAAGAAGGGAGGAAAATGCTTCTAGACACCTCCCCTCTCCATTTCTACTCATGGTGCAAGATCTCTTGAAACATATAGGTTCATCATTGAACTGGGGGGGGGGGGTCATTGCCTGGAGGTTTTTCCAGACAATACAGACTGTTGAAAGCTTTTGGGTAAGAGAAGCCTTTTAGCTTTTACAATTATTTGCCTTTGTAAAGTAGCAAAATTAGCTTGTGTTTTTCTATATCTTTTGTAACCAATTCTAACCTTTATGATTATCACTTGTAAAATCTATCTTTCTCAAGTTAATACATTTGTTTTACTGTTTTATCTAAACTCAGGTATTCAACTGAAATGTTTGGGAAGCCTCCACTATTGAGATAGCAAGTCTGATGTATATTCATTACCCTTTATTAGAGTGAGTTTTTTGAGTTTTTTGAGTTTATTAGAGTGAGTTATTTATGAGCTTGCATGGTCCAGTGGACTACTGAATGGTATATGACACACATTTTGGGGTGCAAGGCTGGGACTGAGGAATATGCGAGAATCGCCCTGTATCTAATCATGGATGGCTGAACATAGCATTCATTTACTCAGCAAGGAGTGACTTTGCATGCTGGTGGGTATGACTGATGATAGCCTGGAAGGATTTGCTGTTCACCAGCAAAGCAATATAAAAGGCAACACATGCTACAGAGATATGGGAAGGGAACACAGCAGTTCAGGTTGCAACCTGGGGAATGCTACAAAAAGATACCCACCTTGTCTATGTAATATCCTAGGACCAGCATCCTACAACATTGTATATAACATGACTACAGCACAGCATTCAGGAAATTCAGTGCTGATATTTTAGTACTGTTTCTAGAATGCCATTCTAAAGTCTGTTCTGTCAAACTTTACTAAATGTTTATAATGAAGCTATTAGTAGGTGTTGAAGACAAGCTATTAGCAGGTGTTGAAGACAATTAATTAACTGGAGCATGAGAGCTCTCTCTTTACATACTGTATTCTAAGTTAAAGCATCTCACTAAGTTGTGCATCTGTGATACTTAATTTTATTCACAAGATTTTTTTTTTATCCTGAGCTATAGTAGCTGGAATATCAATTATTGGAAAGTCACAATATTTATGTTCCTTCAGTCAACTGAAAATTATGTGGACTAAACTATATCTTTTAATAGATGGCAACGGATATGGCATAATCATCAATCATAAAGAATTGACTATCAATTAATAAAGAGACAGAGGTTTGATTTGTAAACCTTTTCCACTGTTTATATGTTCCAATTCTTCCTTCACTCAGCTGATGTAGAGGATTTGAAACTGCAAATTAAAACTTAGGTTCATTTACATTTTTCTGTCCCAAGAAAGAATCTGGAATGTCCCTCCCACGAACCTGAAGATCTGATTGGGGCATAGGTCTTGTATGTATAGATTCATAGCTTCCAAGGCCAGAAGGGACTCATGATTATCTAGTGTGACCTTCAGAATAACATAGGTTGGAGAACTTTCCCAAAATAATTCCTTTTTAGAAAAAAAAACTTCCAGTCTTGACTGAAAAATTGCCAGTGATGGGGACTCCACCGTGACCCTTGATAACTTGGCAAGTTGTTCAATGGTTAACTATCTTCACTGTTAAAAATATGTGCATTTCCAGTGTTACTCTAGCTTGCTTCAACTTCCAGCCACTGCATCTTGTTTTACCTTGTGTATATACCAGATTAAAGAGCCTCTATTATCAAATTTATGTTCCCCATCTAGCTACTTCTAGATCATGGTCAAGTCATCCCTTAACCTTCTCTTTGTTAAGATAAATAGATTTAGCTCATGGAATCTGTCACTGAAAGGCATGTTTTCTAATCTTTCAGTATTTTTTGTGATTCCTCTCTGAACTCTCTTCAATTTATCAACATCTTTATTGAACTGTTGACATTAGAACTGGACACATTATTCCAGAAGTGCTTACTTCAGTACCACATACAAAGGCACAATAATCTTAACTTTCCTACTTGAGAAACTCCTATTAATGTATCCAAAAACTGTATTAGCCCATTTGACTACAGCATCACTCTGGGAACTATGTTCAGTTGATACTTTACCATGATCCCATAATCTTTCTCAGTCACTGCTTCTCAGGATAGCCCCACATTTTGTTACTATGTTCTACATTCTTTTCCCCTAAATGTATACATGTACATTACATATATTAAAATGAACATTGTTTGCTTTTTTGCAGTTTCCAAGCAATCCCTATCATCCTGCATCAGTGAAATTGCAACTTAATTACCTCTTCTTCAATCTTTGTGTCACCTGCAGTCTTTCAGTGATGATTTTATTTTCTTCCCGATCATTGATAGAAATGATAAATAGCATAGGACCAAGAATCAATCTCTATGGAACCCCACAAGAAACAACTGTGTGATGATTGCCTGCTTACAACTACATTAAGACCTACCAGTTAGCCAGCCTTTAGTCCATTTAAGGTGTGTCATGTTTATTAAAAATTAGGATATAAAATTAAAATGTAATTCAGTACCATGTGGAAAGCTTTACAGAGGCCTAAGTATGTTGTATCAACACTATTACTTTTATCAATCAAACTTATAATCTCGAAGATTTCAAATTAGACAGGATCTATTTTCCATATACCTATGTTGATTTGCATTAAATATATAATCTTCCTTTAATTATTTCTCAATGCAGTCCCATATCAGTTGATCCTTTATCTTGACCAGGATCAATATTAGCCTAATAGGGCTATACTTACCTGGGTCTTCCAATTTAGCCTTTTTAAATATTGGCATTTATATTAGCTTTCTTTCTGTCTTCTGGAACTTCCCCAGTGTTCCCAGACTTATTGAAACTCACATGTTAATGATAAGATGAGCTCTTCAGTGAAATCTCTTAAAACTCTTATTTACAAGTTACTTAGACCAGTTGATTTTAAAAAGTCTAACGTTAATATCTTTTTTTTTTTTTTAAATCTTCCTGAGTTACTATTGGAATAGAAAGTGTTTCATCATTATTTCATATCATTTGGCTTTTTCCCAAATATAGAACAGAAATTTATTTAACATTTCTGACTTTTCTTCCTAAACACTACCATTTTCATTTACTAATGAATCAATGTCATTGTCAGGATTCTTTCCATTACTAATTATACTTATTGCCATTAACTCTGCTGGTCACAGACTTCTCCTGCAGTCTCTTTGCTTCCTTTGAGTTTTTTTCCCCTAAAATTCCCAGCTTCTGATTTATATTAATTACTATAAACTTCCCCTTTCTTCCCTTTGTTAGATATATTTTTTATTTGTAGTTGCCTTCACTTCCCTTCTAAACCATTATTTTGAGGCTGTACAACCACCTTCTTTACCATGAGATTATGGTTTTTACGGCATTGAGTAAAGGGATATTAAAATTTCTCAATTATCATTCACATTTTTCTGATTAAATTTTGCCAGCTGACTTATCTCATAATTATTTTCAGGTTTTGACACTGGTCCTCGTAAAAAGTCTGTGTCTCTATTATTGGTTTGAACTTGAATCTCTTCACATATTACAAATGTAATTGTCATGGTCATTTGTACCTAAACTATCATTGAATTAACTTCCATGATGGGAGTTTAATCTAGAATTTCATATTGGATGCAATACTTTGAGTTAGGTAACTGCTTCTATAATATTTAGAAATTTCACAGATGTTTTAATATAACATTGAGATCTCCAGCATATGTCACCCAAATTGAAAACCCTTATGATCAAGCAGTGTTCCTCCCCCCCTATGCATTATAGATAGATATTTAAGGAGTTGATCACCCTTTTATCTAGTGAGATAGGGTATTAAGCTTGTATCTATCTTGTGCTTTATCTGCCAAGCTTTATCCATAAGCTTTCAGATTTGTTTTCTGATTTATCAGTAAGTCAAACAGATAACGCCAGGTTTGATATAGTGCTACTCTTCCTCCCACTTTTCCAGTCAATCTCTTTTAAATAGCTTTTCACCATTTATTTTTAACATTCCAATCATGCAGATCATCCATAAATCCATGTTTATTGGTATTAATAAAGAATTAAGGGAGGGTAATCAAGCCTTATATTAGCTACTCTATTATCTTGCAAGGGATTGAATTCAGGCTGACAGACCTATAATTACCTAAGCCAGGCCATTTACACTCTTTAAATATTGGCACATTACCGTTCTTCTGGAACTTCCCCACTGTTCCAAGATGTATGAAAGATCAATATTAATGGTCCGGTGAGCTCCTCAGTCTAAGAAATATTCAAGCTCCAGCACTTGCCTCTGGGTAGGAACTCTGTAGTGGTAATTCTCTTCCTTCCCAAGACCTTTCCAAGCAGTTACATAAGAACATAAGTCTGGGAGCTGTAATTTTTCATAACTGTCATTTTCTATATTTCTTGATGTGCCTTTCAACTTGACTCCATTCTAGGAATGAACCCTTTCCTGTTAAAGTGATCAGAATATAGGAAAAGAAGTTCATCAAGAATATCTGAGTTCTAATCCTGAGTGAGATGTTCATTCCTTTAGTCACCATGTAGAAGTCATTTAATAACCTCTCTGCTTTAGTTTACTATGTGTAAAATGAAGATCAAATGTGATCTGATGAAATGTGCTATTAAAAGGCCAGATCAAACCTACTATTCCATGGGTGTGCAAAGGATTTAAGGAATGGTGGATTCTCACCTTTACATCCCTTATAGAGGGGCAGTCCTTGTCTTCCTCAGTAATTACTCAGTTACTTCCTCAGTAACTATAGATAGTCCTTGTCTTCCTCAGTAATTACTTCCTCATATGCCCCCATCTAAGGCTTTGATCTCCAATGAACATACCAATGAACATACCTGGATGGGAACTTATGGTAGAATGTATTCGTCTTCGCCCCAAGATTTAACAGCATGTTCCTCTACATACTGGAGAGATCAGGCAGAAATTCTGTTTCTCTAAGTCATTATCTATATTGGAGTTTTCTTAGTAGCTATATGGTGATGAAATCACTTTAATCCAGTGCTGTGCCTTGGAGGAATAACTGAGTCCTAAATCCTGCAGTCTTGGTAGATGAGGAGTTCCACTGAAATCAATTGATGGTGCATCTGAGGTTGTGACAATGGAAACTTCCAACAAACTCTGTTTTTGAAGGGGAGTGGAAAGACTGCAGTACCTGGATGGTGCATCTTGCAGGATTGGGACCTAAGGGAGCATTATCACTTCTCCATTGAATCTCAATGTGTTTTGGTCTCATTTCTCTTGTTATAACCCAGCATTACTAGACAAGTTTTCCATGTATTAGTCTTTCCAGTGGTGTTTTCTCTCATATATCACTGCATATTCTCTGGTGCTAAATAAGTATTGTGAAATAATGTACTTGGATGTACTACCTCTGAAGGGCATTATTTCTTCACTAAATGATACAAAGCATAAAATATGGCCATCAAAAGGGGCCATGTCCTATTGTCAGTAATTAGTCAATGTTTGTACAGTACATTGAAGGCTGAAGTACCATGTAGTTATCAACTGATAACTGTATAATCTAGAGTCTTCAAACTGTTCAGAATCAATTTAATATTGGAATATGTCATTTCTTTAGGAATGAGAAAAGGACACGTCTGATAAGGGAAAAATGTAATAGAAGTTTCTAGCTGGAAGATCAAGTAAGATAGTGTGAAAAATCAGGCTGGAAGGAGGGGTGGCCCTAGGCCCCTTTTGTAAGAAAAAGCCCTGAATATCGAGACAACTGGTCACCCGACAACTAATTAATTATAAAATGATCACTCTGGCGATACAGCTGTTTCTCACTCTTCAAAATTTGAAGAGCCAACCTGGAGAAAAGCATGCTGGCACAAATCTTCTGTGAGAGGGCAACTGAATACAAAAGAGGGACAGTAGGAGTCAGGCAGTCACCAAGGAAGATGTATCTAAGATCTTGCACACTATCACTTATGTAAGTATAACATATGTTGATCAAGAGTATGAATAAGTTAACGCTCCATGAGCAACGTAAGTTACACCAACTGCTGAAGTGGCGGAGTGAACAGCACTATGTTGGTGGGAAAACTTCTCCCAGTGACATAGCTACCACCTTTCACAAAGAGGTTTTATTATGCCGCCAGGAAAACTCTCTCCCATCAGCACAGAATCTTCACCAGACCCACTGCATTGGAATATAAAAAATATACTTTTACTGCATCATTGTATATATCAGACATATAGACCTAACATCTTTGCAAAGTACCAAGGGCAACTAACTATCATATATCTGAGAAGACTGTAACTATTTAGCGTCAAAGGGAAAACTGGGACAAAACCCAAATACCATGACTAAGCAAGCGGGTGGCTTCACTTTGTCACAGATGCCCTTTCCTTTGGAATGTGTCCCTGTTTTGTTCCTTATACACCCTTTTTATAGATGTGTGTTGGGGCACACTTCACACTGTATCCTTCCATGACACTTAATAGATAACAATTTCCTGCATGGGCTCTCAAAGGGTGCGTCTACACTTACAAATTAAGGTGACTTAAGCTTGCTTAAATCGACTTAATTTAATCTGCATCTACACAACATTTTCCTTAAGTCGATTTAAGCAGCAGCTTAAGTCGACTTAAGGAAAATTAAAGTCGACTTTATAAAACCTAGTATAAAGTCGACTTTACTGGCTAAGTAAAGATTGGCCCTAAGTCAACTTAAAGGGCTCCAAGGCTCCCCCACTGCCCTCCCTGCCAGGGTGGCTGGCACAGGCAGATCCTGGCGTGCCCACTCACAGGGCAGGACAGAGGCCTGCCCACCCTGCTCCTATGCCCTGCCAGTGTCCCTGTCCTGCTCAGCCCCCACTGTACCCAGGTACAATGGGGCAAATGCTGAGCCCCCTGGCACTTGGCAAGGGGTGCCCCCTCTACCACCGTGAACCAGTCCCAGGTCCATCTAGCCCCTAGAAGTTGACTTAGGCATCCAGTGTGGATGCTCTAAGTCGATTTAGCAGGGTCCCCTTTAAGTCGACTTAATTTTTGAGTGTGGCCATGCTAAGTCGACTTAACAAAGTCGACCTAGCAAAGTCAATTTATTTGAACAAGTGTAGACATAGCCAAAATTCTTCCCCAGTGAAGTGGTTTTCCATCAGTATTTTCCCAGTTTCAGCACTGGTCTCAATGTACTCCTTGTTGGTCAGAAAAAATCACCATTATGTAGCTGGGCATAGCTGCCAGACTTCAGTCCAGCCCTGGGACTATTCTGAGCACAAAGGTGGCTTTAGAATAGCAGGACCAGGATTGAGTTGAAGTGACAGAGAACTGCATGTGGAGCTAGACTGTACAAAGGTTTAACTAGGCCTGGCCTGCTTAGTACTATTGCTTTACCGACACAAGCTCCAGATACAAACCTGTAAAAATGTAGAAGGTTCTCAGGATTTAGAGAAGTCAGGGTAAAAAGAAGAGGCATTAAAATGCTAGCTTGAAGGTCTGCTAATCAATTTCCCTAATTATTGAGTCCTAAAAACCACCTCTCCTCCTCTGTAACATCTGCAGCAATCGTCTATAAAATGTCCACTATAGGTGTACAGACCATTCGTGTCTTCTAAAAGTTGACCCCTTAAACCTAGGAAACTGCAAGCTTGAAAGAAGGCTTTAAAATTGGGTGAATCCAAAAAAGAAAAAAGACTAAGCCCATTCTTTGTGTGTTGGATTCAGCTGTCTGTTTCTTTGGGGTGGGGGCAGTGGTGAGAAGGGGTATAATATTTTGAGCCTTTTCAGTGTTCGTTGCATAGTGAGGTTATTTATACACAAATCTGGAAGATTACTTAACTAGTTTCAGTCCACTTAAACTCTTTGGGACAAATTAATCTTAGGTGCAATCCTTCTGGTTTCAGTGTAAACCAGCAACAAATTCGGTCCATGGCTTTGTAAAAAAAAACCCATAATCCTTTAGCACATATGGGGATGCAATGTGGAAGACCAAACTGGCATTCATCACACAAATTGCGTATTTTAAAGCATTAGTGATATTTGCATCTAGATGCTTGCTTCAGAGAATTTTTGTTCCAGTTATAATTTAGAACATCACATTTTCATTGTGGGTTAGTTTGTATAGTCCCTCTTTAGAGAGCACCATCTTCAACTACAACATCAAACATCCACGTATTGTGGGAAGAGGGAAGATGACCTGTCCCCTCCCCACTTGACCCCATCACCTCTCCTCCAACATTAATCTGGGGAAGTGGTTTTCATGAATGATTGCATGAAACCAACATTAAAGTTGTCTCATAAACCTACAGCCAATTTGGGTCCTTTCAGGGTAGGGGGAGGTGGCAAAAGGGTTCCAAAACAAACTTTAAAAAATGGAATTTCCCTAATTACTGAATCCTAAAAACCTTTCTCAGAACATGACTCAGAATCTGGATGAGTGGAAAAAGGTTCCATCACAGGAGTCTTTCTCTATAGGTTTGCAGCTACTCTGCCCACACTAACTCCCTTACAGCATCAGTTAGTCCACTTCCCACCCTACAACCAACTGCTTCAGATCTTTTAGAAGGAAACATCTGCTTAAGGTTCCCTCCCTATGGGAGTGTCTGGCTGGCTCATTTAGCAAACCTGCTCCAGGCTTCAAGTCTCCTGCAGGGCAGTTCTTTCACACACCTTTGTGCTCTCACAGTTGTAAATCTATAATCCTTTGTGTGAATGACTGTCCTAGGCGAAATAATTCTTAACCATTTCACATGAGCACAATGAATGCAATACAAGAAAGCTGTTTTTGTGTTGATCACTTTTTTTATAGAAAATCTTTACAAGTAGGTTTTACTTAAAATGTATTATGAGCCTGATTACGGGAATCTTCTCATTGGTGGAGTTTGGTTTGGCCCTAATTGTCATGTGCATCCCCCAACAAAGGCTGTGCTTCCCTTTAGCTCTTCCATTAATTAGAGTAAAATGTTTCAGAACTAATAATTACTGCAGGAAATATAGCAAAACATGTCTGAGATCTAAGAAATGTGGCGGTGATCTTTTTGAACTGTTTCTGATAATAATTCACTATACCCATTCCAACAACTTTTATATATCTAATTATGAAATGGAGGCTAAGGAGTAGACTATAGACTTTAAAAAAGTCTGGTTCTAGCAAGTGAGGGGAAACGTAACTTAGGAACACAACAGGTCTTTTCAAAGCTATGGATCATTACTGAGCTTGTTAATTTGGAGGGAGAAGAGGTTAAAGAAACATGTGTATGTATGAGCATCAAAAAGCTGTAAAAACCACTTTTTTAGCCTCATTTTATTATGATATCTCTTTAAAGATTACATATTAAAACTAGAAAGGTATTCACTTCCAATCTTTTCCAGGTAAGACTAATGTGAAATAATTCACTATTTGCATGTCTTTATTACTGAAAAGATGGTAGCTGTCTCGTGTGTCATGTTTTTTATTGGTGTGGGGACGGGGGAGAGATGGGTGCATGGCGGGGGGCAGGCATGGATGGGTAGTGGAGGTGATGGGGCCTGTTAGCAGGCCCTCCCCTCAGTGCTCTTCACTGTCAAAGTGGGCCTTCAGCACATCCTGGATGAGCTGTGCTTGCTGCTGGACCCGCTGAGTCCGGGGCAGGGTATTGTTGGGCTGCTCCTATTGCACAGTGAGCCACTTGTCCTCGGCTTCCCAGATGCGGGGGACACTTTCCCCACACAGCTTGCAGAGGCTGTAGACCCTCTAAATTGACTTAATAAGGTCAACTTAAAGTCGACTTAATAAAGTTGACTTAACTTTCTAAGTGTAGACATAGCCATTGAGACTAGTCAAGTTAGTAAAGTCAGAGTGATTTATTTTTTAACTTGTAAACATCTTGTTAATCTTTTAGAAGCTGTGTTCATACAACATATGTGATAGTGATAACTCATGAATGAGTATGATTGTCTTTCAGGGATCTCAGCAGTTGGTCTGGTAGCTCCATAGTCTAATCCTAGATCCACATGCCTTGTCACAATAAGGTCAGATGTGTTGAATGTTCTGATGTTCTTTCTGCCTGTTCCTCTTTTGCTCTTTTTTCTGTTGATGAAGTTTCAAAGTGTTGAGGTCCTTCAAACAGAGCCTTCCTCCATTTTGGACAGTCCTGAGCAAGGGTCTCCCAAGTATTGACACTAATGTTGTATCTCTTCATGTTTGCATTCAAGGTTTCTTTGAAGTGCTTTTTTTGCCCCCATAACTTCACTGATCTTCTTTCAACTGTGAGAAAATGATTTTCTTAGGGAGGCTGGAGTTAGACATGAAAATAACATGACCTCTCCAACTAAGTTGGATTTAGATAATCATTGCCTCAGTGCTGGTAGAATTTGTTTCAGCCAAGAAACTGATGTTTGTACATTTTTCCTCCCAACTAAACTGAAGGATCTTACAAAGGCAAGCCTGGAAGGGGTGGACTAAGAAGACTTGGCCAGAGGGCTAAGATCACAGAAGAGGACTCGGAACAAGAGTCTGGCATGAAAAAGGGGGACCACTTGAGCTACATTCCCCAGTGTCATCACCAGGAGGTGCCCTGCAGGTGAGTCACATGCTGACAGATTGCTACAATCCCTTTGCCTAGAAGTTCAAGACAAGATACTGAGACTATTAAAAACTGCAGATCTCACTATGTAACTGTAAATGGGGAATCATCATAGAATGGATGAGTTTCCAGTAGATCCTCCAGGATCAGTTCTTTGCCTTCTGCTACTTACCATTTTTATCAATGACCTAGAAGAAAACATTTCAGTACTGAAAGGATGAAGCAGTGGAAATGAAAAATGCTATAGCTTTGTTGTAAACAAGGAATTCTATAACCAGTGGTATTACAAAAAAAAAAAAAAAGTTAAGACAGGAAAGAAATCAGCTTACTCTGTAAAATCACTTGTACCTTATGAGAAATATACGGATTTCATACTTACATTGGCACATCTTAACATTTCAGGGAATCTGAGTGGTGTTCCTCAGTTAATATTTTCTTTACATGAGAACACTTTTCAGGCATACCCCATATTTTAAATAAAAAATTTCACTAGCAATGAATATATATATAAAAGAAGTCCTTAAGGCAGTGACATGCTATGCATGAAGAATTATATGCACTTTGGTATGTCAAGGTCACCATTGCTCCATTTCAGCCTCCACAGCACTCTTCATCTCAAGCCAGTGCGTAAGTCAATAACCTGTTACTGGATTGTACAGTGTTACTGCAATCAATTACAAGTCATATCATACAGCATTTTCTTGACAGCCTAAGGCTGCTTTCATGACATTGTCACAGTAATTATAGCTTTATTATAATTTTCCCCAAAATACCTTTTTAAAAGATCATATGGCATCCAATAACCCTTATACAGTTTTATTATTAACTATTAGAATCCATTTATTTGTCATACTACTCACTCTGCAGAATAGGTTTCAGAAACTGATGTTTTTATGCTTTGGGCATGGGAGGAGTAAGACAAACAACCAAAAATCCTTGGAATTTTGGATTTGGATATTCCTATTAAATATTGAGTCTAGAACTATTAAGATTGAAATATTAGATTTTTATACCACTTATAGATTGAATGATTTAGAGAAATAATTAAATAGGTTAATTTACTTTTAAACATAATAATTTAGAAATTAGCAGGAGAGAAAATGTATTATTCATTCAGAAATTATGGAACTAATCAAAAGCTCTGGATTTGTGTAGAACAACATAGTTGTCATGTGTTCTTTGTGTAGGCTACTGTCACATGAGACAAGAAGCTTCTTCCCACTGAAATCTAATGAAATTATCGGATCTCAGTCAGATTTTTCTTTCTTTCAGAAATAATAAAACTAAACTGTCCAAGGACACAATTTATTTTTCACTCTGGTTTAATTTTAAATTTCACAACCAAAAGGAACAACCTGACATACTATATATGCCTACTAAACCTCAGTATAGTTTGATTTTTTTAAAAAATATATATTTTTCTTATTATTAGGTCATTATTCTGATGTGGAAAAGTTAGACTGTATTATAAGCAGAACTGGCAGTTGTCTTAAACTCTCCTTTATAAGACACTATGTTCAATTATTAATTGAACTTGGCTTATTAATTGCCAATTGGCTTATTAATTGCCAATATATATTTTTTTAAAACAGGATGAAATTTTCAGTACCAAGTGTTTGCCTTTAGTTTCAGCAAAAGTTCAGACATTTTAAGAACAAAATTGAAGAATATATGTTGCTTTGCCAATGTTAACAACATAGTTACAAAAGTTTTGCTGAGAATCTCTAGGTGCCCCCTACTTTATAGCAGGATTTAAAAATTTGGCCAGGAGGCCAGGTTGCTCTGTTGTTAGAAGTGCTGTTTGCTGTTATCATGAAACTCCATCCAAATTTGACTGGGTTATAAGCTTGTTGTTTGACAAATAAGACATAGGGTGACACACTGAGTGACGAGGATGAAAAACAAAATATCGAATAATTACTTGTGCAATGACTATAATCCATCCGTTTCAATGAATGAGGCAGGGTGGAAAAAATGTATAATTGTAGTATTTCCTAATTTTTTGAGTGGTTGACCTTGAAAACGTAATGTTCTTTTAGCTTTTTTTCTTTAATAGAATGAGAATTATAGTTTTTGTTCGTTTTTTGTTTGGTTTGGGTTTTGTTTGTGTGTGTTTTTAACAATGCTACAGAATTCTGTAGAAGTGTTTGAATTTTATATTAATTTCTAACATAAAAATATATACTAAATAAAGTAATAATCAACATCAATAAACAGAACTTTTTGCCCATATGTTGTATTTGAACCAACCTAGGCCTTCTTCAGTCTGAGGCCCAAAGCCAGTCCTGATCTGTACATTTCAGCCATTCTCTGTATTTCCAAAGCACTAGTCATGTCATAAGGTAGTTCTTGCATCTCAGCAATGGCCATTCAAGCACATGTATGTCTTCCAAACTCCATTCCATGCCTCTGACCATCCTTGCAAATGACATCTTTCAGACACTGTGCATGTACAATATCACCTTCATATGACAGACAATAGAGGTATAAAGGATTTATCTAAAATATAATTACCATATCATGAGCAAATTGGATTTTTTTCTCAATGTTAAATGTGGTTTACCAATCTAAAAGTTCACTTTCCTACTCATTCTGTTGCTAAATTAAATAATAAGCTCTTGTAAGTTAACCGATAGCATAGCCTGTCTTGCTCATTAGAGAGGACAGCTAGTGCACTGAATCTGTCTTTTCATAGAGAGCATAGGTATGTCTTCTCTAGTTTAAATTGGAAAAAGCTACAGTTAGAGTGCAACTTTAGCCATGATTCCAGGAACTACTTAGGCATTCATAGTGTCTAAAGTTAGAAGGAAACAGTATGACCTCCTGCATAATGCAGGATACAAAACCTCATCCACCCAGGCCTGTAATAAACCTCTAATCTATGACTGTGTTATTCAAGTCCTCAAATCCTGAATTAAAGACTTTAAAGTACAGAGAATCCACTAGCAAGTGAGCCATGCCCGATGCTACAGAGGAAAGTGAAAGCCCCCCAAAGTCCTAGCCAATCCGACCCAGGGAAAAATTCCTTCCCAACCCCAAACATGGCAATCAGTTAAACCCTGAGCATGTGAGCAAGACTCACCAGCCAGACACCCAAGAAAGAATTCTCTGTAATAACTCAGACACCACCTCATCAAATGTCCCATCTTAGATCATTGGCATATGCAGCACCAGTAGTCAAAAACTGTTCAATTGCCATTATACCATTCCCTCCATAAATTTATCAAGCTCAGTTTTGAAGACAGATAAGTTTTTAGTCCTCACTGCTCCTCTTGGAAGGCTATTCCAGAAATGTACTCTTTTGATGGTTAGAAACCTGCATCAAATTTCAAGCCTAAATTTCCTGATGGACAGTTTATAACCATTTGTTCTTGTCTCCATATTGGTGCTGTACTCAAATAATTCCTCTCCCTCCCTGATGTTTATCCCTTTGATGTATTTATACAGAGCAGTCATAACTACCCTTAACCTTCTTTTGATTAGGCTAAACAAGCCAAGTATCCTCTTATAAGGCAGGTTTTCCATTCTGCAGCTCATCCTAAATCTGCTAGTTTAAGACGATCATGATGCTAGAGACCCAAAAAAACTGATCAGGTGCAGCAGTAAGAATTTAGTCTCAAGATAAAGAATGAATTCTAAACTCTAGCAAAAAAAGTAAGAAAGAGAACTGTCAAAACATATACATAGCTGAAGCTCTAGAAGTGGCAACTGTAAATATGTGATAGGCAAGGGAAGTATTTCACTGAGAAATACTTCCACTTTTCATAGTTGGAAAAAGTTTGGTGTGAAAAGACATCAATAAAAAGAAGGTTTAATACAATAATAGAACACTGAAAAAAGGATCACAAGTAACGTTGGTGATAGAGTGACATAAGAAGGGCGGTCATTTTTTTGGACATGGGAATGGTCAGTTAAAGACATTCTTTATGAACTACTCTAGGAATCAGTTCTATTGTCAGATGTATACATGAAACTCTCCTCTGAAAAGGCAACATTTGGCCATATCAGATTGATGACTGGGGTGGGGGAATTAAACAGATGATAAGGAGAGGGATGAGATTAAGAGACCACCAAAATAATGGGTATCATAAAAGAAGCTGTATAAAAGAACATGACTCCCCCTTTGATATTGGAAATATCTTGGTTCTTGAGAATCCTATTGTGTTTATATATATAAATAAGAATTTATATGTTTGAGGGGTTTAAGCCTTACATTCAAGATTTTCTATAATAAAAATCTTGTTGAGATATAATACCTAGTCATAAATATTTGTAATCCATGCAGTATATTTATGCTTTTAAATCTGCACCTCTTTTGCTTTAAAATGTCATCTAAAAACCTTCTTGGTATCAATGAAAATTTCTACTCAGGGCACGGTTATAAAAAAGAGAACATTTAGATATATATTGAATGAATTAAAAAATACTGAAGACTATTGTTCTGGTCATTCTATTACTTCTGGCCATCCTATTTGTATGGAAATAGAGGAGGTTCCTCATGATAGGGATTATATCTATCTGCTGCTTTGGGAGGAACCTAGAATACCTTTTGGATTCCTGAAAAATACTTAGTGATAACTGGGCTAAGAGAAAATTCTGCAGAGGTCCCAGGCACATCTCCACTTCACCAAGATATGCTGGAAGTGAGGACGCTGTGTAGCAAGAAAGAATTTGACTTTGCTTAGGGAGACAAAGACAGTTGCACAGCTGCAGTGGCTGACAAGAATAGTTGACCTTGGTCTGGTGTTAGTGTTTGTAAGTTCCAAAGGGGTAGTCATGTTAGTCTATTTCAGCAAAACAAACAAAGAGTCCTGTGGAACTTTTAAAGACTAACAAATTTAGTTATCTCATGGTCTTTTTAGGGAAATACCCCACTTTGTCAAATGCTTAAAGATGAGGAACTTCCCCCATTCCCCCATCAGGCAAGTTTCCTATCTTTAGGTATTTGACAAAGAAGAAAGACTGGCCTCTGGAACCCTCCTGTTGGTACTCAACACCACCTCAGATTTTGGGTAACTATATTTGGGGTACATCTAAACTACTGCTAGTTTTGATGTGTGTTTGTTAATCAGTTTAAAAAAAGATTTTTAATGGAAGCACTTGTGTGTAACAATCATTTATCAGATGGAGCTGACACCAGGTAAAAAACAGATTAGTTACAATAGCTTAACCATTAGGTTCAAATAACCCTGGGTAACAAAAGGATAAATAACATGTTCTTATTCACTTTCTCTGCACTACTCATGATTTTATAGAGTTCTATAAAATCCCTCCTCCCCCTTAATTGTCTTTTTTCCAAAATGAAGAGTATCAGCCTTTTTAATCTCTCCTCATGGATCACTAATCATTTTTGTTGTCCTTGTCTGTACTTTTTCCTATTCCAATGTATCTTTTTTGAGATTGCGGTGACTAGAACTGTACTGAATATTCAAGATATGGCTGTACCATCGATTTGTATAACAAACAAGATGTATGTCTACACTAGCAAATTAAGTCGACTTAAGGAATCTTAAGTCAACTTAAACAAAGCCTCTTCCCCACCTACGTGGGTCCCGGGGAGAAAGGAGCCACGGGTCCCTTCTTGCTGGGATGGCGTAGTTCCGGGGGAGAAAGGAGCTCTGGATCACTTTTTGCCGGACCCGCATGGATCCCGGGGAGAAAGGAGCCATGGCTCCCTTCTTGCTGGGACCTGCGCAGGTCCTGGGGAGAAAGGAGCCATGGGTCCCTTCTTACCAGGACGGCGCGGCTCCTGGAGAGAAAGAAGCCACAGGTCCCTTCTTTCTGGGACCTGTGCGGGTCCTGGGGAGAAAGGAGCCGCGGCTCCCTTTTTGCCGGGGCCCACGCGGGTCTGGGGGAGAAAGGAGCCAGGGGTCCTGGGGAGAAAGATGCCTCCCTTCTCACCGGGACTTGCAGGGGTCCGAGCAAGAAGGAAGCCTCCACTCCCTTCTTGGAGGGATCCGCGGGTCCCTTCTCAGTGGGGAGCTATGGCTCTCTTCTGCATCTACACTTGAAAAGTTAAGTTGACTTGTTAAGTCCATTTAACACAGTCGACTTAACTTTTCAAGTGTAGACATAGCCAAGGAGTCCTGTGGCACTTTAAAAAACTAAAAAATTTATTTATCGCATGTGCTTTCGTGGGAGAAAGTCCCACTTTGTCAGACACTTTGAAGATGGGGAATCTTATGATATTTATCTTCTTAATCAACACTTTCTTCATGATTCCTAACATATTGTTAGCTTTTTTTGACTGCTGCTGCACACTAGACAGATATTGTTTATGGTGCTCTGAAAATGATGCCAAGATCTTTCTTGAGTGGTAGCAGCCTTTTATATCCTATCATTTGTGTTTGTGTAGGTGGGATTGTTTTCCAATGTGCATTAGTTTGTATTTATCTCCATTTCATCTGCCATTTTGTTTCACAGTGACCCAGTTTAGTGAGATCTCTTTTTAACTCTTAAAGCCTTTGTGTCAGGGACCTTGCAAAAGGGTTTCTGAAGTACAGTAAATCCACTGGATCACTCTTTCCTACATGTTTGCTGACTCCTCTCAAAAAACCCTAATAGTTTGGTGAGGCATGATTTCCCTTTAAAAAAAACTGTGTTGATTCTCCCCAGCATTTTGGGCTCATCTTGCTGCCTGTTCTTTACTAGAATTTCAACCAATTTCCCTGATACTGAGGTTTACTGTCCAGTAACTGCCAGGGTCACCTCTGGAGCCTTTTTAAAAAATCTGTGTTACAGTAGCTATCCTCCAGTAATCTGGTCCAGTTAGTAGTTCTGCAATTTCATTATCTGAGTGCCATTAGAACTCTTGGTGGAATACTATTGTCCTTAATTTCCCTGTTTTAAGACCATTGTCTTCTCATTTCCTCATTATCATCATTCTTTTATTGAAAATTGGACAAAAACAGCTATTTCAAGTTATGGTCATTTTGCAGTCCTTGCTTCTTCACTTAACATCTGTCATTTTGCAGCTGTCTCATTTTCTCCCCATTTCCTCCCTTTCTGAATGCTTGTAAAACCCTTTCTAATTTTCTTTTGGCACCTCTCAAACACATTATGTACTGCTCTTTCTAAGCCCAGCCTTGACCACTATTTACGTGCAGTGCTTTGCAGTGGTGTAATCATTCCAGCGAGGCATGAAGTAGGCTTGCAGGCAGAACTCACTTCCGTAATGTGTTGTGTCCAATGATGTAGTATGCTGTCCTGCTGTGAATAACCAATGAGGCATCCAGCAGCTTGATGCCCCAGTTAATTGTTTTTGTTCAAGTGCCAAAAAACACGACTGACACCTGTGAAAACTTGGCTTGGGTTTCTTTGTCAACACAAATGCACCATCCATAAATGCCTTGTTGATACTTAATGGAAGAGTTGTATGTATGCTAACAGTGGCGTATCTGCTATAAACTTGCCTATTATGTCCTTTAAAATATGAATAGCATATACATCCCTACTGAATTCTAGCATGTCCACTTTATGTTGCAGGAGCATAAAACGAAATATTTGTTGCTGGCGAGAGTGTTATATCAGCTGCCTCAACTCAAACTTAAACCAAGTAACACTACCATGAGAGAGAGAGAGAGAGAGAGAGAGAGAGAGAGAGAGAGAGAGAGAGACCAAAAAAAAAAAAAATCTATCATGACTTTGGTTTTCTCAGCTCATTGTAATTTATGAATAAACTTGTTTTTCTTGCAACTTTTCATTATTTACCCATTTACTCTCTGGCACGCTCTCTCTCTCTCTCTCTCTCTCTCTCTCTCTCTCTCTCTCTCTCTC